>ML778240.1:251026-283193 GCA_009831015.1 Picea engelmannii | reverse complement strand
TGGTCTCTGTTACAGGATGTATTACCGTTCGGCAAAGATGTGGTGGCGGCTGTGCTTGAATTTGCGATGGCAGAGCTGATTCAAAACCAGAGAGTTTTAAGAAAACTCCAAGGGGAAATAGACAGAGTTGTCGGTGATGGGCGTTTGGTGGATGAATCCGACATCTGCAAGATCCCATATCTGGAGTGCGTGGTGAAGGAAGCTCTTCGTCTTCATCCGCCGGCCCCGTTGACGAATCCCCACTACAATGAAGAAGCTGTAGATTTAGCAGGCTACAAAATCCCCCCAAAATGCATCATGTTCATTAACATATGGGCACTTGCAAACGATCCCAAATGGTGGGACGAACCCTCTGAGTTCAGGCCTGAAAGATTCGAAGCCGCCATCGGTGGGAACAACGACTTCAGATACTTTCCCTTCTCGGCTGGGAGAAGGAAGTGCCCGGCTGGCAACTTGGCCTACGCGACGATCGAACATGCCATAGCCGTTCTCGTCCACGCATTCGACTGGTCACTTCCTGAGGGCGAACTAAGCATGAACATGGAGGATGAAGAATTTGGAGCCAGTTCTGCCAAGAAATACCCTCTACTTGCAATCGCCAAGCCTCGACTACACTTCGTGCCCTTCAAATTACCACCTACTTAGCCTCTCTTAAATTGTACGCCCTGAATAATAATATTACGCTATGCATAAGTTAGTTGCTCGCTAGTTACGTCGAAAGGTGTATATTTATTGATAATGAGCACAATTAATCATTTTTTAATCTAAAATTCTAATCTGATGGTTAACAACTAACAACTGAAAATGTTGGCATATTTTTAGTCGTCCTTCCAAATTAATGAATGGGATTTCCTCTTTATAACTTCCTTCTATTTTTTAATGCATCCGTTAACCTGTTTACCTTTTAACATTTACTTAATCATATTAAGAAATTACTGTAGCACTATATGATTGCCACTTTTAAATGATTAAACTTTGAATTTAGCACGCTGGCTGGCTGTATTGACTGTAAACCCTCATTTTCTGGTTGTGCATTTCATTTTCTGACTGTGCATTTGATTTTCTATACACACCTTTCAAGGTTCATCAACCACGATTTTGAGTGACTATGCTAGTAAATATTTCATTCAATAAAATTAGTTATTATTGATATATTTCACTTCAATAAATTTTCTATCGCTGTCTATCTATTATATCTATTCAACATAGTAAACTTTGTTGCATTTACCACACGTTTATTAGTCCCTGCCGAGCAATATATATTTTTATTTGCAAGTTAAATTGGATTTAAGGTCACTCTTCAACTCATAAAGTTTTATATGTTTTTTTATATTTTTATTTCCAAGTTAAATTGGATTTAAGGTCACTCTTCAACTCATAAAGTTTTATATGTTTTCTTATAGTATTACATAATAATCTAATTTAAGTTCACAATATAATACAACAGTGATGTTTACTATTATGAAAATTAAAAATAAAATTAATAATTTAGGTATTTGGATTTTAACACTTAATTACCATAATGCATAAATTTTAGTGTGTAAGATTATTCAAAATGTTCAATTTTTGTTGGGTGGACATTCCATTTATTATTAACAAATAAAAATGAAATGATAAAAAAGAATGTAGGGTAGAAAATTTATAGGGTTAAATCAATAGTTGTAAATAATAATTGAGAAATCATGAGCATTTGTTATAAAAAATAAGCACTTTATCATTTCTCTAGAAATCTTAGAAATTGAAAAACATCTTAATAATTTTAAATGTGAGATGGCTACAAACTTAATCAACCTTATAATCTTACCATTTATCATCTTGATCATTAACCCCTTTAATTTTGCTCAATCTTTTAACTTATTAATTTTTTGTTTTTTTTATTTATTTCTAGGAACCTTATTATTCTCCCCTAATTTTTCTTTCAACTCAACTTATTTTTACCACCCATTTTACATCTACCCGATTATTCTCCCCTAATTTATCTTTTCATTTAATTTGTTTTTACTCCTCATTTTCCCACGTTTTTCATTTATTTTTAAATAAACATTTTATTCTCATTTTTCATTTTTTCTTTTCTATTTTAAATTTTTGAATCATAAACATTTAAGAAAATATCATTAATAACCATAATTTGTGAGAGTTGAAAAAATAAATAAAATTTAATTTAAAAAAAATCAGATTACCATATTGCATATAATATTGAATTGGATTTACAAAGATTGAACCTCTCCTTTCTCCTTTCGTACACATTCCTCTTTCATCCATTAATTCAAACTACCTCAACAATCATCATAATTTTTAATTATACAATCAACTTGTTTTTATTTTCTAATCTTCTGCAATTCAAAGAACTTGGAAGCTATGGTGTGGTGTGTTGTGCTTAAGATTTGAAGGCTGGATTTGCTGCAAAGAGTTACATCACTTGAATCTTACTTGAAATCCTCTCATGCAAACTCTAAAGGTTCCATTGAAATCCTCTCATGTAAACTCTAAAGGTTACATTGTTCTTTAATGCCTTGGGGTCTTGTTTATTTAGATATTAAATAAGGAATGACTTATTTTCCTATATTTTATTTTGAATCTCATAAAATGCAACGGACTATATTTCCATTTGCAAGTTTGAGTTTTTCCTAGTTTTAATCAATAGTGTTATGTAGTTTTCTACTCAAACATAATTATACTAGTGTTGTGCTAAAATCTCCATTAAAAAAAAATTAATATGATAAGTTTTTTGTTTGGTTATATTTATGGCAATATCATTGTCAATATACATTTTATCCTAATTATAGGTATTATAGGGTTACGTTTGATATATCTTTTCAACTTCGAATTAAATGCCATAATTGAATATATCTTTTCAACTTTGAATTAAATGTTATAATTTCATTTGTTAGAGATGTAACATAAAACCTTTTTTAATGTCCAAAAGATTGATTGCTCACATTATATGTCCTCCCAATAAATGTCCTTTTCATGCTCTCAAATAACTATCTTTTGTTTCAGTCTTTTCATCTCCTTAAGTCACATTTTCCATTTACTTATTTATTTGCTCTTTGCTTATCTCTTAATATGTTTAAATTTCATCTCTTTAAATTACATTTTCCATTTACTTATTTCTTTACTCTTTACTTATCTCTTAATACATTTAAATTTTCATTAACTAAATTCATGAGAAAAAAAAAATACCTATCAAATATAAATAAAATATTACATAAAATTATAATCCCATAATTTTAATTCATCAAATTATAAAATTTTGCACTAAAATTAGGAATACATAACTCTTCTACCAATCATTTCGTAACCTTTCTCACCTCCAACCCTAACACCATTATATAAATAATTATCAAAAAGTTGAACAATCAACTAACACGGATGCTTTCCTTGACTCATCCTTACCTCACATAACTCTTAAAAGCAATTCTATTCCTTTTATTATGCCATATCCATCCTAGATTAATTGTAAGAGGAGATCCCAAAATTATTTTAACATAATCTTACCTTCCACCTTATGGGATAGAGGATTTCCTATGAGTCAAAAAAAATTTGCTTATTCATGTTTGTGTAATTTTTTTCTTTTTTTAAATAAAAAAGTGGTACCTGCTATATTAGATTAACAAAAAAATTTGCCAAAATATATAATAGTGTACGTCTGATGTCACCAAAAATGCTATCGATTACCAGAAACCAGCATAGGTGGAGAGCAAATAGCAGTAGCGTGATAAAACATGAAATAAAGTAGCATCTCTCCTGCCCGGAGGAAACCAGGACAGATGTCTATAGTCCAAATGCACATAAAACAGTGACATAATAAAACTAGGAACCAAGAGAGCATAAAAACCTAGGTGCCTGGTGACCTGTCGTCCTCGCCAGTCTGCCATGTGGACCCAGTCAGGATGGAAAATGCCTGCATGCAGAGGGGGCACTTCCGCTGAGCTGGAGCATTGGAATATACATCGAGCAGCAAGTCCAGGCACTACCCCATGATAAGGGTCCGATGCTCCAGGTCAGACATGTGGCCACGAACGTCGAACACTAGAGCTAGGTGCTCTGCCCGGAGGAGAGAGCCATGCATACTACCACCCACGTCGCTAAGGGGAACATTCCTCAAGTCCACCGCCACTCCAAAACTAGCGTCGAACACCCTCTGCTTCGCATCAACCTCTGCACCCTTCGTTTCTGCTTCATTCACCTGCATGTCATGGCTGCTGGGATTGTTGTCACCTGGCCAAGGGATTTCTTCAACAATGCAGCCGGGGGTATCATCTTCCTATGCTGGAATAGGTATGTGTTCCTCCCGGTGAGTCGCCTCAGTGGCACGGGTCTTCTCTACAATCGACAAGTCCTCCATGAATGGGTCTTCCACCACGACACACGGGGGAAACTCCTCCTCAGTACCAGCTTCCTGCCGGTCTCCCGGTGTATTTACCTTAACATCTCGGCTACAGCCAGCTCCCGGCTGAGCAATGGTGGCGAGCAACGCCAATTTCTCTGCCCGAGATTTCTTCCAAAGTATGGAGGTCGCCAGAGCCAAAGCACGTTCCAATTGCTCTTTTCGTCACCGCTGCACCTTATGGGCATCCCAGGCCACGCCACGGCAAGGTCTGCCTCTCTTTCTAGCCATGGTGAAAGAACAGAGCGGTTGCAGGGATAGGCAGATGAGCCAGGACGAGAGCAGCTGCAGGTGCAAAGCACGAGAAAACCAACTCTGTCTCGTTACACACAGAGAAAAAATACCCGGAAAATCCTTACCAAAATACAACGAAAATGCAAAGAGCCAGGGTGAGAGGAATGCTGGACTGCACCAAAGCGTCCAAGCGAAAAGCAGAGCTGAGGCAGGAGCAGTCCCGCTCTGTCCGGGCATATAAGAAATCAAATAACCAGGAGCCGAGGTCACCTGTCCGCACTTAACCCCTTCCATCCCGAGTGCACTGTGGGCGTAAATGATCACGCGAGGGAGGAGTCCCTCCATCGTATGGCTACAGCTATGGCCATCCCCCATCGTTAATGTAGACTTGTGGGTGGTGGCCATCGACATTTATGCCCAAGCTGAGTGTTATTCCAACTATCGCCGTGGAGCTACGTGTCACCCCATCCGGGGATGTTTGTGTAAAATTTAATATTAATGACTTACTTTTAAATATTTGTTCCTAAACTTATAATACTATATCGATGTAAGAAAATAAAAAATTTATTTAAGTTTAAACTTATAATACTATAACGATGTAGGAAAATAAAAAATAAGATAATAATTTCTTATTTAAGTTTATTTAAATTATAACGATGTAGGAAAATAAAAAATAAGATAATGATTCCTTATTTAAGTTTATTTAAATTATAACGATGTAGGAAAATAAAAAATAAGATAATGATTCCTTATTTAAGTTTCATCAAAGGTAACAACTCTTCAGATATTCCTAGTGAGCTCTTTTTTATTAAGAATCTTCTAGAGGAAGAAGTTGATTTTGGAAGGGTCCATTGAATTTTGAACCCATTTCTACTATAATATTGCTAAGATAAAGTAGATAGCATTATCTTCATATGTATGATTCAAAGGTCGTGCTTTATAATATTGCAAAGATAAAGTAGATAACATTATCTTCATATGTATGATTCAAAGTTCAAGCTGATTCAAAGGTCGTGCTTTATAATATTGCAAAGATAAAGTAGATAACATTATCTTCATATGTATGATTCAAAGGTCAAGCTTCTTCAAGAGGAAAGAATGTCATTGTAATAATCTGTGTTGTTGTTTCATGTGGGTGGCTATCAATATAATTCCAATGTATGTACTTTGGTTGATTTTGATTTGAATGAGTAGTAAATCGTGAATTAGTTATATTTTTTTTAGTAGTCAAGTGTTGTTTAAAAGAATGGTTAGAGTTTAATAACATAATTATGGGTTGATTAAATTAGTGAAGTTATTAACAATTTAATTTTTTATGTTATTATTTTGTTTCTTTTCTTTGAATATTTTTAGTGAAAAAACAATTAGTTTTTCTCAAGCTTCACACAAATTTTTCTTTCTCACTTTTAGAAGGTCTTTCCTTGATTTCAAGACATAAATATAGTATCAAAGACTACTTATAATTTGTTGGAAAGTTAGTTGTCATTGATGTCAACCATAGATATCAACTCTAGAAGAAGTCTAGAAGCATTGATGTCAACCATAGATATCAACTCTAGAAGAAGTCTAGAAGCATTGATGTCAATCATAGAAGAGGCATGTTAAACCTAGAAGAAGCCTCTAGAAGTGATGATTTTTTTTGAAGGAATAAGTGATGGGTGTATTTGGAGAAGTCTCCAAAGTGGTCCTCACATGAAGATGCTTTGAATAATTATACAAGAATGCCTGGAAAGATGGCTAAGTGGTTAAGTGGTTGAGAAGCCCCAAAGGTGTGGTCATGAAGCCCAAAGTTGTTTGAGGAAAAAAAGGACGAATGACATAGCACATGCATGAAAAACCATCATATATGGATAGTACTCGTCATGTCATTTTCAACGGTAGGTGGTACACCACGTGGTTTCTCACGATTGAGGAGTTATTCCCTAATGAAGTTGAAATACTCGAATAATGGTTAAGAATCCCCTAAATGGTTGAAAAAAGAAGTTACAAGTCATTAATTAAAGGGTAAAACAATTATAACAAGAAAGTACAGGTCAAACCTAAATTTAAGGAAATAATTGACTTGGAAAAGTATAGATACACTTCAAGAAGCCTCTCATTTTCACATAAGAAAAATTATTGAATATCTATCAATTAAGCAAGTGGTCTATTAGCAAATATGAGGTAGCGATTTTGAGGCAGTGAAAGAGTGCGAAAGTGAATTCTCAGAGCCGCAAAGGAGAGAAAAGGTTTTCTAAGAAACCCTAATTTAACTGACTCCCGTGGGTTAGGTTTATGGCATCCCGTGAGGCATCCCCGCGGGTTGTATGGAACTCATCCCACGAGGCCTTGTCTGATGACTAACTTTGTCAAGTGAGGTTGAGGTAAAATTCAATGAAGATGCTATCTTGTGTATTTTGAAGATGATATGCACCAGGTTGGTTTGTTTGTTTGTAATGATATGGATTGGATCTTATACATGATAAATATGTATGTTTTCATTTGTTTAAGGCTTATATCCTAGATGGTATGGCACATGCTTGAATCATGTTTTGGAGGTCTTGTTGGTACATGGATGCAAAAGGTACATGTGTTGGTGATGTTGTGGTTGAGAAATATCTTTGTATATGCATTGAGACAGGTCTTGGTGATGTTATGGCATATATTTGGTATATAGTTTGACGGATACCTTTGTAATGTTGGCAAATGCTTGAGGCATATCCTTGGTACATGTTTCATGGATGTTATTTTACATTGTTAGAGACATATATTTACAATGATGAAACATACTTGAGACATATGTTTTGTACATGGTTTGAGGCATATCTATTGAGGCATATTGTTGGTACATATCTTGGATATATTGGCATATATTTTTGACACATGGTTGAGGTACATTTTGGGATACTCGGATACATGGTTTGATGCATGTTTTGGCACATTGTTTGAGGTATATCATTGATGAGTTGGAATATCCTTGAGGAATATAGTTGGCTACACATTTTTTATGTTTTGGCACATGTTTGAGATACATATCTTGGATGGTTTGGCACATGATTAAGGCATGCTTTTGGCATATGGTGTGAGGAGCATCTTGGATATTGGGAACATGGTTTGAGATGTACTTTGGTACGTGTTTACATACCTTGGTATATGGTTGATGGATGTTATGGTACATATCTTAGTACATGGTTGATGGATGTTATGGTACACATATCTTAGCACATGAACCATGATCTTGGTATATGATATATGTGAGTGGATCTAGTTTTGATGATGTTGATGATGAGATATCAAGATCAGTGACAGATATAGTGAAAGTGATAGTGACAGTGAAAGTCACAGTCACATTCATAGTCACATAGACAGTGACAGATACAGTGACAGTGAAAGTGAAATTCACATTCATAGTGACAGAGACAGTGATAGGGATAGTGATAGGTTGGATGGCAGGTTGATTTTCAATGACGAATTGATTATCAGTGGCAGATTGATTATCAGTGATAGTGGCAGTGGAAGGTTGAGTCGACACTAACATTTCATGGTAGAAGGAAGGGGCAAGGAAACGAGGTTGTAGCCTCCTTTTAGTTGGATCTGGAGAATATAGGGAGTTAGAGCTTCCTTCATGTTGGAGCCTGTAAATTAGGGGGTCATAGCCTCCTTCTGGTTGGAGCTCGAGGATATAGGGAGTTGGAGCTTCCTTTAGGTTGGATCCTTTAAATCAGGGGGTTGGAGCCTCCTTCCAGATGGAGTTGGAGAATATAGGGATTTATAGATTCCTTCAAGTTGGAGCCTATATATAGGGGGGTGGAGCCTCCTTGTAGTTGGTGTTGGAGAGTTTGGAAGTTTGTGCTTCCTATGAATGTAGGCTTTTGATATGCAAGAAAGCATTATTTGGTTTTCTCCCATTTGGATTTCAACATAAAACTCTGGTGTACTATGTATCTGTGACTATGACATGATGCATTTCCTATGGTTATACGTTAATGATATATTGAATACAATCATAAGTGATAACTAATTAATAAACTTGATGATTACAAATTTTGATTAAAAGTGGTAAAAAGTGCTCAATATTGATTCACCCTCCCCCCCTATCAGTATTGGTGAATATTACAACAATTGGTATCAGAGAAGGTCCTTCAAGAATCAATCTAACCACTGGAAGGTAGATCATGGATAATGGATACTCATAAAATGGAACACCAATGTTTGATGGACAAGATGGTCAGAAATATGAGATATGGAGCACAAGAATGAAACCATTTTTACATGAAGATGGGTATGATGTTTGTAACCCAATCGTTACAGGCTATACCACTTCAAAGAAATCGAAGACTGCAGCCAAGAAGGAATTAAAAAGAAACAACAAAATAACAATGGATTTCATCTGGGAAGGACTATCCGATCCAGTAAAAGACAAAGTGGGAAAATTTTCATCATCCAAAGAACTTTGGGATAAGACGGATAATATCTATTTCAAGGGATTTCATAGCATCACAGAGCCAGAGCATGCTAAAGAAGATATGGGGACAAAATGAGAAGAAATGTGCTCATCATATCAAACAGATTCAAAAGAAGAAGATTGTGAATAAGGCATAGTGGAATTTGAGGCTGAACTGATCAGGGCTTTAAGTGAGCTAAGAAAAGAAAGGAGGAAAAACAAGTTCCTCAAGGAATAATTGATCACGCTAAAGGAATATTTTTAAGAAGTCAAGAAGATTATCATAAATATCAAGGATCAACTAGAAGAGTCAAAGTGATTGAATAAACTCTCAAGGATCAAAAAAAGTGTTTGGAAGCCGAAATCACATCACAAAGAAAGGAAGCAGAGAAGAGAGAAGAGACTTTGACAAGTCATCTTAAGGAAATATCTGAGGATTCAAACAAGCCTAGACCATAATTGTTTCAACTAGAAAGAATATTTGAAGAATAAATCATCTCCCTCTAAACTTAGCTTGAAGAAGAAAATAGAATAGAAGAAGTAATGAAGACCTAGATGATGAATAAATAAGAAGATAGTGAGAAGCTTGAAGAAGAAGTTGTTATATTAAGGATTTAAGTTGACAAGATCAACAAGATCGTGAAGAGATCTCAAGTACTAGAGGATATTATCAACTGTCAAAGGTCACCATTCAATAAAACAGGTCTTGGATACATTGGTGAGACCTCATGCAAAGAAGATGGAAATGACAAAGAAAGAGAAAGATTCACACAACCAGAAATGAAATTTAAAGAGAAGAGTTCTAGGTTTCCAGAAAAGAATAATAAAGAGAAGGCTAAGAATTATGAATACATTATCAAAGGAAGTAATCATGGTCAGCAAGAGTCAAAGAAGAATGAATGCAGAAGAGACGTATCTCAAAGAAGACCTTTTATCCCCAAATATAAAGGAAGCTTCAATCATTGTGAAGGAAAAAACAAAAGAGACAATTAGCTAAGGCATGAATTAAGAAGGATTACATAACAAAGATGATCATTTACTTCCAGGTATCAAATTTTCTTTTATGGTCATTATTTTACTTGTAATAGCTTTGGACATAAAGTTGTAGATTGCATAGCTTATGGAAGAAATGTTCAAGCAAGAAATGCAATATTCCCTGGTAGAGCCCCAGTTGTAATTATGAACTGTAAACATATTGGATAGGCTCGTGAGTTGAGTTATAATAATCTAGGAGGCTTATGTGATGATTAGGCTAGAGAGCCTAGGATGCTAAGACTAGGAGCATGTTTTGTATATGTAATTATGCAAAATCATTAATAAAATATAAACATTATTGCATGTAGACCGACCATGAAGAAAGAGTGATGGGGGACTAAGCTTCCACAAGGTTGGTAAGGGAGGAAGCTAAGTGTTTGGGCCAAGGTCTAAGCTAGGGAGATTACCTCTAAAGAGGATAATAATTTATTATTATTTCCTGAAATCTAAGGTCTGACCTAATCCGTGTTGTCCTAATTTCCTAAGGGAAAGGGGGATGAGTGTTAAGTGGAGCTCATGCAACGTCAGGGAGACATGTGTCAACCTGGGCACATGCAGTTTTAAGTGGGAAAGTCATCTCGTTGTTGGGGCATCTCATTCACGAGTCTCACAATTCTCATGACGGAGGATTCTTCACCATTGCATCGACACTCTCGCGAGGTTAGACACCCTGGAAGAGAGCCATACTCCCCACTGATGCACGTGCCAATGTAACCTACATACACTGAATTTTTCCTCCGTATTTCATGTGAAGCCCGATGAACTTGTATTTTTCCTGAGTCGTGTTGTGTCGTAGCGGTTGGCGGTTGTTGCCAACGTAGTTTTGGCTAAGCTTGGTTTGGTTTCATATTCTATGTCCATACCTATTTTCTGTGGTTGACATTCACCTTTGTGTTACCCGAATCCTATTGTTGACATCACCTGTGTCCGTTTGACATAAGAGTTGAAATGAAGAAGCAGGTTGTTAGGCCTATGAGCAACTCTCCTAGGTGAGAGAGTTTGTTGGGAAGTGAGTTCTCCTGGAGGGGAGTCCTATAACAGCTAGAGTACTATAAGACTTCTGGTCCAGCCTGTTGTTGAGGCCCAAGGTAAGAGAGGTGTACTAGCCAACATACTTGTACTAGTGAAGGTGTATCCTCCTGGGGTGGAGCAGGCATGTGGAGAATGAGTGTCTATGGGTTGTGGGCATAAGTGGCTCCTGGGATAAAAGATCCTTCCTCTGTTTTGTGCAATTTCCTAGTTGTCCTCAGCCTAGTCTAGGATTCCCTTGCCCTGGGTGGAGCTTAGTCCCAACTTGAGGGTGACCCACTGCTAAGCGTGATGAGCAGCGTGGTCTATGGCTAGGAGGTTCATGGAAGGTCTGCACGTAGTCAGTGGTCTCCTATTAAAGATAAGTACCACTTTTATGTTCATTCGCATGCTGTGTATATGTACGTGTGTTATAATTAATGAGTAATGCATGTATATGTTGTTATTTTATGGGTTCTGCCTGTGATTACTGCATGTATGTTTTTACTATTATTTCCACATTAATCTGTGTATTATCATAACATGTTGTATGTTTATTTTTATATATATGCACATGATAATTGTCATATCTATGAGGTAGCATGCCCTGGCCTAGGTGGCCTGGATGTGTTAATGTTGCTTCCACGTGAACATGTGTATGAGTAGAGTATTGATGTCTTCCTAATTGCATTATATATATATATATATATATATATGTATATGTATGTATATGTGTGAATACTAGAGGTTATCTGTATCTTTCGGTTAAGTTTTATATGTGCTTATTTCTGCAAAGTTACTCGGTGGCATGGCCTGGACTCTAGTTTAACGCTTGAGATATCACAGATCATAATAGAGCAGCAGAGCTACAGGAGTAGTGGCATTACCTAGCCTGTTGTTGGTTGGGGTTGTTACAAATTGGTATCATAGCATGGTTACAACACTGAGCATGGATGGTCAATGTTAGTTGAAGTTGAACCAAAAGTTTAGAAAGAATTGTTGTCGAACTAGAAAAAATTTGAGTTCAGAGCCATGGTTTCAACGTTGAGCCTGGATGGGTTGGATAAGTGGTCCTTCGACCCAAGGTTTCAGGTGGAAATTGTGTTTGGAGGAATCGATTTCGAACTTTAGAATGTTCCATGAGAGCCAAGAGGTTACTTTGGTCATGTTACGAATCTCAGGAGGTGTAGCGGTATTATAAAACCATGACAGATGTGGTATTTGGCCAGAGAGAGAGAGAGAGAGAGAGATCAAAACACTTGTGGTGTTGGGGTCGTAGGATCTGTTCGGAAGGAAGGGAAATCCTTTGTGACCATACGATCTAGAGAGGGTGCAGAAGGGTTAACGGGGAAGCCCTCTGACTTCGCGACTTTGGTGAATTTAGGTGCAGAATAATAGAAAGGTTGAAGCTCGAAGCTCCGAAGTCCCGAAGTGGTCCTGAACCGTAGATCTAGTGAGAAGCCTTACCGTTAGATCTCACAACAGATCGTAATTTCGGAGTTCGGCGATCTGGAGAAGAGATATGTGTTGATGCACAAACTTTCGAAGCCCCGAAGTGGATCTAAACCGTAGATATAGGGAGGAGAGGTCAATCATTGGATCAATCCAATGTTAAAAGGTCAAATGTAGTAGTGAAGGGAGAAAGCGCCCGAAGAGCTGAAGTAGCGAGTCATGATGATGTCACTTGGATTGACGTGGACACATGGATTGTGTGCCACATATAAATGGGTTCTGAACCCATGGAATATTGAAATTCCATATGGAACATGACGTGTGACACCCATATAATTGGGCCGTGATTCGGTTGCTAGTATTCCGCCACGTGGCACTCCGTATGAGCATGGTTAGTGGGACCTGAGGTTACGCAACATAGTTAAAGGTTGGGAACCCACAGTGGCATTGATCATGATACATCAAGATCAATGACCAGAAGGAATTGCGGGGACCCAAGTTGCATGGAAGTTAATTATCCAAGGCAGTCTCGCAATCCAAACCATGGTTTTACCGAGGGGTTATGTTTCAATGTCAGAAGAATTGCAGGACAAAAGGTGGGTTACTCCAAACCACCGTTACATGCCCTCACAATTGAGAAAACATTAAGTGATGTGATGTAATTATGTCAACAAAGGTGACATGGGAATGTTCGGAGATTAACTGGTTTGAATGTGTAAACTGGTGAAGTATTAAATAAGTTTCAATTGTTTCTCTTCTTTGAGTTTTTGAGTGCATGGAATGCACATTGTCCGCAAGGAGTTCATTGACAGAGGTAAGTTAACCTTAGAGAATCTCATGAGAGATACCGTTGAACCTTCATCAACATAAGTGCAGGGAGTGCACAGGAAGAACTCTGTATTGAGTTCAGAGAGAGATAGAGTCACTGAGAACTTTGTAGGGCTCTGCCAGGTGGGCATCGAGCGAGTGAAAGCATTCATAGAGAGAACTCTTTGTCTAGTTCATGGAGAAGAGTATCAAAGGAAGATACTCACAGAGCTGTTGAACACTCTGTAGAAAATGTTCAACAAGGTGTGCTTTGAGGAGAAGGTTGCTAGGAGGGCACGAAGTTTTCCTTTGATAAGGAAACAGAAGGGCCAAGACCCTTAGGAGACTGAGTAAACCAAAAATCTCAGAAGAGATAACACTTACGAGAGTGAAGATGCGATCCAAGAGGTGGACTCGCAAGAGAAAGGTTAAAGGCCAAAGCCTTTGAACATATAGAAAATATTCCAGGGTGGAATGAGTCAAAATCTCAAGAGGAGGAGCGACAACAACCATCAGATCGGTTGTGGGGAGGATACTGGAACGTTAGATAAGCGTCCAGTAGAATAAAGGAAGCAAAGAGGAGAGGAACAAATCCCATCTGCTAGGTTTGTGAGTGAAGGACCAGCAACCGTTGGATTCAAAGGTAAGCGCACGAGACTTAACCCTTGTGTGCATAGGAGAAGTGGACTTATCAAAGTCCTGAAGTCTCGAAGTGATTTGGGACCATTCATCATCAAGGGGGACATGTGGTGTAAGATCCACAACTTCAGAAGTTGTGGACAAGAAGGAGGAGAAACAAATGAAGTAAATATTGGTTGTTGATCTAAAAGTGGACGCATGGGGCTAGATCTAGAACTCTAGAGGAAAGCAGGGGATGAAAGTATCGAAGTCCCAAAGGAGATCTCAATCATTGATCGAGGAGGAGTTTGAAGGACCATTGATATGGTCTTGGTCAGAAATAGCCAAAGTCCCGAAGAGAATCAAGGTCGTTGATTTGTAGAGGACGCGTGGCAAGAGATATGTTACTCTGGGGAAATTCACTCCAGAGATTTGTGTGTGTGGAGACATGAGAACTACTGAAGGCCGGAGAGTCATATTTCATTAGAACCGTCTGATTGTTGAGGACAAGTGTCAATAGATCTTCCAGTCCGAAATATTTTCATATGGGTAAAAGAAGATAGATGATAGTTGAAACTCCTGAGGGTCGGAGAGTCAAAATCAACAATATCCATTGATTTGGAAGAGAGCTATGTGTCAACATATTGTGTAGATCTAGGATCGTGTGTGGAAGGAGGAAATAAGGTAGAAAATGGAGGATAGATAACAATCGTTGATCGTGGATCATTGCCAAGGGATTGGAGATCGATGAACAATTTGGATTGCGGGGCCAGAACTTGCTCAGATGTTAAAAATATGAGAGCGGGCTGCAATTTATACCACAGTTTTAACAAATTGATGCGTGATAGCTGGAGGTGAATTGCAAGGTGAAAATCCGGTTGGCCTAAAACCACTCTTATGCATGCTCACAATCACAGTTTTCCATGAGGTCATATCCCAGGGCCATATGAAGGAAAGGGCTGATGAAAAAGGGGCTAGCGCCTAAAACTTGGAGTTTTGGAAGCGCGAAGGAATAGCCTATGGGTCTGTCAGGACCTATGCCTAAAGAAGAAAAGGGGGCATGTGTATAATTGTTTTGGGTTCAATCACGAGTCCAAAGAGTCAATTCAACTCAGAATATTGAAAGATCCTTTGACTGGGAGGTCAGCAGACCTCGCTGAGGTGGGGGCACTATGTCAAAAGTGCTCAAGACAAAAATAGTCATGTACAGTGACTACAATGAGAGCACAAGAAGATTCAAGAATACGGGAAGAATTGTAGACTTCGAGGATCAACAAGGAAAAGTTTTATAGGGAGAAAGAATTTGTTGTAATTTCTGTGGCAGCAAGTATGTTACAACTTGTTGAGTCAACCAGAGGAATGAATGCTTGCATGTTTGCAAGTGTTGTTGGTGATGTTGCTACATAAGGAGGGAAGCAACATAGAGCTGAAGTGTGGGTTATAAGTTTGATAAAAGAAGCATGAAATCTTCTCCTGCCATCATACATTAAGGTAGTATAAAATTTATTAATGGTAGTCATGCATATATGAGTTTTTATTACTCTTTTTGCATAATTTCTTAACATAAATTTAGGTAAGAATTTCCTCAGCCCGAGTTATTATATAAAATCACATGATTATATTATTGAATGCATACCACTAGATGTGGTAAAGGCTGGAGGCCTGTATTAATTCAAAACTTTTAGCTTCTGAATGCACACACTGACATAGTAGAATTTCATGTTAATTTGGTTATGGGGTAGTAACCAAAGAATTAAAAGATAAGAACTTGTTATAGGAATGATGCTAGTAAGCTAGTCATGTATAAGACCAGGACATGGTTGGATATGGAAAGGTATGGATATGGAAAGGTTATGAGCTACATAGGTACTAAAATCTTCCTACCTTTAAATAAAACTTGGATGGAAACCTTTTTGCTAACACTAATAAACACCACAGAATTATATTCTTGTTGTAGTGTTCGGGTTGAAAAGGAAGACATCCAATTAATTGGGAAGACAATAGGAAGTGTGTGGAGAGTGTGTCAACACATTGGAAAGAATTCCAACTTATGGATGGTGAGATACATGACAATTTGTTGGTTGTATGCAAGATGAAGCATTATAGGAAAAATGGTATGTAGTTTGGTGCCTGTGAAATAACCACAAGGATGGATGCATTCATAATACCACAACAACCAAGATGAATTATGAAATAGAATTTCATGTTTTGGGGAAAAAGTTGAATTCTCTTTTGAAATAATTGGAGTTCCTAAATGAATTCTTTTATGTTTTCTCATGATAAATTCATGTGGGTGATGCAGATGAGATGATGTTGATTAAAGTTAGAATTTTGACTACAAAGAGTAGCTCGGGGAAGATGTTGATTGGAAATATCTAAGGGCAGTTGGAACTATGGGATCCACAATGCTCTAAGACTTTCGGTCCAGCCTGTTGTTGAAGACCAAGGAAAGGGAGGAGTAACATCCAATGGACTGTGTGACAGTGAAGGTGCACACTCCTAGGGTGGGACATGCATGTGGGGAAGAGAAACCGTTGGTTGGAATGTTGTTGGGGTTTGGTACCTTGGCCTAGACCATGTTGACATGGAAGTCTTCTCAATCAAAAGATAAGTACAATTCTCTATTTATTGTGTAGGAGAAGAATGTTTTATGTTTGTGGAGCCATAGCCCTGCTACGAGTTATCAACAGTGAGATCTAAAGTTGGGTGGAAGGTCATGGATCTACATCCAGTCAGTGCTTTCAATGAGGTTTAATTGAAGCATGTAACAAGTAGAAATGATATGAATGCTTTCCTAAAGCATCCCTATGGAATAGAGCAATTGAGTTTCACCTGCAGAAGGAACACCTGAATTGGTGCTTGAAAACAAGGCACCAGGTGGATAATGGGCTTCCAATAACTAAAGCTTGGAGCTTTTTGAAGAATTTTTGAATTATATATGTATAAACAAGTTGCACCGAGGACAATGCAAAAATAAGGGGAGGGGATTGTAATATCCCTCGGTAGAGCCCTAGTTGTAATTATGAATTGTAAACATATTGGATAGGTTGGTGAGTCGAGTTATAATAATCTAGGAGGCTTATGTGATGATTAGGGCATAGATCCTAGGATGTTAAGGCCGAGAGCCTATTTTGTATATGTAATTATGCAAAATTATTAATAAAATTTAAATATTGTTGTGTGTAGAATGACCACGAAGAAAGAGTGATGGGGGACTAAGCTTCCACAAGGTTGGGTAATGGAGGAGGCTAAGTATTTGGGCCTAGGGGCTAAGCTAGGGAGCTTACCTCTAAAGAGGATAATAATTTATTATTATTTCCTAAAATCTAAGGTTTGACATAATCTGTGTTGTCCTAACTTCCTAAGTGAAAGGGGGACAAGTGTTAAGTGGAGCTCATGCAGCTTTAGTGAGACATGTGTCAACCTTGGTGCATACATTTTTAAGTGGGAAAGTCAGCTTGTTGTTGAGGCATCTCATTCACGAGTCTCACGACGGAGGATAATTCACCATTGCATCGACACTCTCGCGAGTTTAGCCACCTTGGAAGAGAGCCATACTCCCCACTGATGCGTGCTCTAGTGTAACCTGCAGACACTAGAGTTGTCCTCCGTATTTTATGTGGATCCCGATGAACTTGTATTTTTCCTGAGTCGTTTTATGTCATAATGGTTGGCTGTTGCTGCCAACGTAGTTTTGGCTAAGATTGGTTTGCTTTCATATTATGTGTCCATACCTGTTTTGTGTGGTTGACATTCACCTTTTTTTTACCCGAATTCTGTTGTTGACATCACCTATGTTCATTTGACATAAGAGCTAAATTGAATATGCAGGTTGTTAGGCCTGTGAGCAACTCTCCCGGGTGAGAGAGTTTGTTGGGAAGTGAGTTCTCCTGGAAGGGAGTCCCGTAGCAACTATAGTACTCTGAGACTTTTGGTCCAGCCTGTTATTGAAGCCCAAGGTAAGGGAGGTGTACTAGCCAATGGACTTGTATTAGTGAAGGTGTATCCTCCTGCGGTGGAACATGTGTGTGGAGAATGAGGGTCTGTGGGTTGTGGGCGTAAGTGGCTCCTGGGATAAAAGATCCTTCCTGTGTTTCTTGCAACTTCCTTATTGTCCTCAGCCTAGTATAGGATTCCCTTGCCCTGGGTGGAGCTTAGTCCCATCTTTGGGGCGACCCAGTGCTAAGAATGATGAGCAGCGTGGTCTATGGCTGGGAGGTTCCTAGAAGGTCTGCACACAGTCAGTGGTCTCCTATTAAAGACAAGTACCACTTTTATGTTCATTTACATGTTGTGTATATAATGAGTAATGTCTGTATATGTTGTTATCTTATGGCTTATGCCTGTGATTATTGTATGTATGTTTTTGCTATTATTTCCACATTAATATGTGTATTAGCAGAACATGTTGTATTTTTATGTTTACATATATGCACATGATAATTGTCATCTCTATGAGGTAGCATGCCCTAGCCTAGGTGGTCTGGATGTGTTAATGTTGCTTCCACATGAACATGTGTATGAGTAGAGTATTGGCGTCTTCTTAATTGCATTATATATGTGTGTCTGTGTGTGTGTGTGTGTGTGTGTGAATACCAGAGGTTATCTCTATCTTCTAGTTAAGTTTTATATGTTCTTATTTCCACAAAGTTACTCAGTGGCATGGCCTGGCCTGTAGTTTAAGGCTGGAGCTGTCACAGATCGGACTAGAGAAGCAGAGCTACAGGAGTAGTGGCATTTCCTGGCATGTTGGTGGCTGGGGATGTTACAAGAAATGTTTATGTGGTTCCATACAATATTGAATGTTACAAATTCCACAACTATGGACACATAGCTCGTGATTGTAGAAGCATTATGCATACTTCCATGAAAGAAAACATTAATATCAGATACAAGAAGGTTTGGAAAAGAAAGCAAGAACAAAAATAAAAGGTAAATGAAGAACATGTGAATGAAGAAATCCCACAAATCATACTCTTAGGATTTACAATAGTGCAAGATCATGACAAATATATAGGAAGAGAAGAAGATATCAAGATTCATAATGATCCTGTTACAGAGTAGCTTGAAGTATTCTTAGATAATCCCTCCGGCTTGGAGACTTTGAACAATGTGAATAATGAAGAGGGGGAGTCTAAGCAACAACACCCATTATAGATCAGAGAATTATTCTTTGAGCAGTCTGAAATGTTTGCAAATTTTGAGAAGACATATTATGAATTGTCTAATAATAGAGGTATGAAGAAGTCAGCTGGTAGTTACGAAGAATATCATTGACATGCCTTGGCAAGAGATTCATGATTGTATGGAATATTTCACATTGTTTATAACATATATCTAGGAAAGGGCATATTTAGTACATATTTTTGCAGACACATAGAGTATAATTTGCAGATTGAGAAGTCAACTTAAGAAATAGGAATATATAGTGAATAGTTCCAACAAAGTCAAAGAAATCTTCAGAAGAGTAAAAAGTGATAGATGGGTCAACAGTGTGTGCAGTTTCATAGCAGAATCATGGACAATTGTTATGACATATGGACAAAGATGATTTGACAATCCTTGAAGGCTTGAAGTCAAGTAATGAAGTCAATATTAACATGAATTTTTTCATATACATCACTGAATTACAATAACATGAAACACCAAGGGAAAAAAAAAGAATCGAAAGAGAGGAAAGGAAGAATAAACAGGAATCCCCACATGGATCTACACAACATGTTGCAAAAGAAGTCAGGGGGGCAGAAATTGTCAGAGGTAGTTACCCTTAATGTCAAAGGAGAAGAGAAAGATCAGAGGCATGAAGACAGGGGAAGCACATAAAGATAGAGAGATATTGTTTAGAAAATGTATAATTTTAGGGGGAGTCACTCCTTTCTATTGATATCAAAAGGGAATTGAAATATCAAAATCATGAAGATAGGGGGATAAGCCCCAAAGAGATTTACCCTTTTCCATTGATGTCGAAGGGGGAGAGAAACATGAGGTGAGAAATATTGAGAGCATTGGTCATAGGTGGAGTATGAGTGTTGCCATCAATGCCAAACAAGGAGATTGTTGGAAAGTTAGTTGTCATTGATTTCAACCCTAGATGTCAAATTTATAAGAAGTCTATAAGCATTGATGTCAATCATAGAAGAAGCATGTTAAACCCACAAGAAGCCTCTAGAAGTGATGTATTGTTTCAAGGAATAAGTGATGGGAACATATTTGTAGAAGTCTCCAAAGTGGTCCCCATGTGGCGTATCTTTAAGCATCGTCCTCACGAGAAGATGTTTTGAAGAAGTCTACAAGAATACCTGGAAACATGGCTAAGTGGTTAAGTGGTTGAGAAGCCCCAAAGGCATGGTTATGATGCCCAAAGTTGTTTGAGTAAAAAGAGGATGAAGGACATGGTACATGCATGCAAAACGATCATAGATGGATAGTCCTCATCATTTTGTTTCCAACAATAGGTGGTATTCCATGTGGTTCCTCACATTTGAGGAGTTATTCCCTCATGAAGTTGAAATCCCCGAAGAATGGTTAAGAATCCCCTAAATSGTTGCAACAAGACATTACAAGTCATTAATTAAAGGGTAAAATGGTTATAACAAGAAAGTATAGGTCAACCCTAAAGTTAAGGAAATAAGTCAATTGGAAAAGTATAAATACACTTCAMGGAGCCTSTCATTTGCACATAAGAAAGTCTATTGAATATTTGTCAAGTGAGCAAGTGATCTATTGGTGAATCTGAGGTAGCAAGTCTGAGGTAGCAAAAGAGTGTGAAAGTGAAGTCTCAGAGCTATAGAGGAGAGAAAAGGGTTCCTGAGAAACCCTAATTTAACTGACCCCTGCGGCTCAGGCTTAGGGTATCCTGCGAGGCACCCCTATGGGTTGTACAACACTCATCCCATGAGGCCTTGTGTGATGACTAGCTTTGTCTGGCGAGGCTGATGTAAAATTCAATGAAGATATTATCTTGTGTTTATTGAAGATAATATGCACCAGGTTGGTATGTCTTTGATGACATGCATTAGGTCTTCTACATGATAAAAAGGTATGCTTTCATTTGTCTAAGGTGTTTCTTTTTTAAGTATTTTAAAATTTATAAAATTTAATTGTTTTGGTTTAGTTTTTTACTTTTAATTTCTTTTATTTGTGTTATTTTTATAATTTTTTAAAAAATAAATAAACAAAGTATTACATTTTTTTTTAATTTTTATCTGTGTGTGTGTGTGTGTGTTTTCCCCATTTTAAAGGTTTTTTTTCTATATATTTGTTTTTAATTAATTAATGCATTTATTTTATGATTTTTGTGTTGGTATTTTACACCATGGTTTTAGAAACATTGCAATTTTAAGTTTGAAATGAAAAATGAGTATGTTATTTGTATCACTACATTTTGATTTTGAGGTTTTGGTTTGCAACGTTAACAATGGTAAAAGCTATTGTTTCAAAAAAGTTGTAATTTAAGCCTTGGGAAAAAGAGAGTATTATCGTTGGAACTAATGTTTGTTTCGAATTTTTATTTTAAGGTTTTTGTTTGTAACAATACTAATTGTCAAGACCATGATTTCAAACAAGTCGAAAAAAAAGGAGGTGATGTTGTGAAGACCACTTTTTGATTCATGGGTCAATTTTAAGATTTTTATTCACAAATTTACAAGAATTTAAAGACATGGTGGAAAATCGTTGTAATTCTAATCTTGAAAATATGGGTGCTACCAATAGCACCACTTCTAGATTTGGAGGTTGATATTGGTATTTTTGGCACAAAAATATAGGTTTTGAAAGTTAGAGTTCTCGTTTTGAGGTCAAAGTTCTTGTTAAGTCGGTTATTTTGTTTGTAACGACCACTTCCAAAAGATAGGATAACATAAGGAATCATTATAAAAGAATGTTTAGTGTGGAAGGGAATGGTACCCTATTAAGGCCTCGTAGTAGTACCCTTTTTCCCTAAGAGTGATAACATTGGACTAGAGCACATATGATGGCCACTAAGGTGAAACAATGAAAAATTATAACTTCCAGGAATCATGATACATTATTTGACTTCAACCCATGACCCTCACCTAAATGACTAATGCATTAAATGTAACATTCTATGAAACAATGACTAGTGTACCTCATGTATGTTGGACCACCATCATCAGATGAACCTGGTGATCAAGTGAGTGAGTTGAGCAATGATAAGAGGGGAGGCATCTTAGGGACCATTTTCTATGGAAAATGTTGATCATCATCTCTGGGATAACTGTTTACAATGTGGATCATGTAGAATAATTTTCTCTAGTAAAAAGGGGGTAACATGTTCCATCGCTAACTTCAAAAAGATGTGATAAAATAAATTTTTTCCCGAGATGGCTTTGGGACTTTGGAAGAATTATTAAAGGTGATAACATGGACGATTAAAACCAGAAGTAGAGGCATTAGCAGTATAAGGAAATCAAGACTTTGATTCAACCATCAAGGATTCATGAACCAAATTATGGAAACCAAGATATTATCAATTGAATTATAAAATCCTTAATTACATAATATGGTTTATCATGTGAAAAATGTTAACACTCTCGAAAGTGAAAAATATGTTTATATTAATAGCCAAGTGTCATGATCATGGTCATATGTATGGAGTAACATAGAACCTATAGACACTCGCTATGGAATTTAGTCCACATGTCAAATAGGAAACATGCATGCAATTTATATGTGGATAGTTAACCATTGATTGCACCATGGATACAAATCTTAATATCAGTTGTTTGGAACAGATTTTATTAAGACATTGAAAAACATTTAAATTTGAAACAATATTGAATTTTCCAAGTGGTACACTACTTGTGAATCAGTGGATCTAGAAATGAAAGGGGCTCTACTCTTCCCTTCACCTTAGACTTGTAGTCCTAAAGTGATATATCATAGGTAGGTGGATGTTGGTTCCACCTCATGGTAGTTTCCAACTAAGGTAGTGTTATGAGACAATATGCCTTTGAAAAAGCCCCATACTACTAAGGATCTACAATGTCTTAGCCCACATTTGATTCTTTAAATTATTGCTTCAAAATCCTATGTTTTGATCTAGTTTCACCTAAAAAGAAACATTTATTGATGACTTATGATTTTTTTTTTTTAAGGAAAAGCATGAATATTTGTTTAAATCAAAATTAAACCATAATATTATGAGAAATAACATTTCATTTTTCTTTTACTCTTCTTCTATAATATTATGAGAAATAACATTTCATTTTTTTCAATCTTTGTTCGAGTCGTTTACTCATATATGTAAATCTACATGCATGCTTTGAATGGTGAAATATTGTTTCCATCTCTATTCCAATGGTTGCTGTATAATCCTGTTGGAGAAGAGTGAATCATGTAAACGAAGCCATCAGATTGCCATGCAGCGGGAACTAGTAACTTTCTGGGCTTAATCAAATGACTATGAAAAAAGTAAGTAAAGCAAGCATGAGGTAAGTTAAGACTTTTCCTTTTAAATATGAACATATCTTAGCAATTTTAAGCAAATTTCAAGGAGAGATTTTCCTACATTTTTTGTTTCCTTTTAAAAATGAACATATCTTAGCAATTTTAAGCAAATTTCAAGGAGAGATTTTGCTAATTTTTTGTCCAAATATTTCATATTTGAAAGATAAAAAATTATTGTTACAAAACGGAGCATAAAATGCTTTCTTCAATACTTTAATGAAATAAAATTGAATGAAAAACAAAATGCTTTCTTTGGTTCAAAACATGAGCTATGCAAACTTCAATTGACGGTTGGAATTTGAAAAGAAATTTGATGGTTTCGATCACTATATTACTTATTTTGACATTTTCAATAAAAATTAATAAAAATTGATGATGATTTGGATAAAATGTTTACCATATAAAAATTCCCTAAATTCAAGGTAGCTTGACTTCATACAGAAAACTATAATCACTGAGAGAGGGATGTATTATTGATTACTAGCAAGACAAAGAGGGAGGTAGAGAATGGAAAGGACTATTAATCTGAGAGGGATTATTATTAATAGTTGATAAATGTTATAATTAAATAAAAATTAATGAAAAGGTGTACACTATACTCTATATGTTTATGGTATCCAGGGTTGAAATATGTTTATGGTATCCAGGATTGAAATTTGACAAGAAAAATTTTTATCAGATGAAATTTTACCTGTATTTTAAAACCAAACTTTCCATATTACCATCTCTCGAACAACCAAGTTCACTAAATGTATTTTTGATAACCAATAAATTTCAAAAAATGTCTAGAATGTGGATATGTGTTGGAAGAGCTTGGCAGTCTGGGACAGTGCCAGATGTGCTAGATCTTGGAACATGCAGCTGGAATATGTGCAGCCCATGAGATGTATCATGTCACAGATGTGTTGGAAACATATGCATCCTAGATGCCATTCCCAATTCCAAAAACTATATCCGTGTATAAACCTCAAGTGTTGGACAGAGAGCCACACACCAACATATACTCAAATTCGGATTATGCGTTGAGACTTGAGGAGATGAGGATTAGGCTAATTCTAACCTCTTCGATTCCATTCTTACTTGAAAGTTGGGAACATCATATAGCAATCCTGCTACAACTCTTATGATTTACTTATAAGTGTTGTTCTTGTTACAATTTACCTGAAAGTAGATTTACCTATAAGTACTGTTTTTGTTACAATTTACCTGAAAGTAACTGTAAGGTGGTGGAAAAATTTAACTATAAATGTTTTCCCAATTTACCTACAAATAGTTATAAGGCGGTGTCAAGATAAATCATACAAAAATCTTGCTACACCTATTTTGATTTATCTACAAATAGTAATAAGGTGGTGCAAGGATACATAGTACAAAAATCTTGCTACAACTATTCTGATTTACCTAAAGGTGTTGTTTTGATTTACTTGCAAGTAGCTATAAGGTAGTGGAGTGATTTACCTGCAAATGTTGTTTCGATTTACCTGCAAGTAGTTGTAAGATACACACCATGAATTTTTCTTATAGCTTTGAAAGCTTGAAATCACTTGTGTGGGATTTGTGTCAGACCAATTGTCCGTATTATACTTCTAGTGAAAACAGTAACTTTAGCATTGTACATCTCATTTTCCATAAGATAGAGATAGATATAAATGGTTGTTTTTGATTGAAATACATGGAAATTTTAATTATAAAATAAATTTATTCAATAAATTTTAGATGACTAAGTTATCTAAATTTTTTAAAAGATATTAAGTTAAAAATAATTTTTTTCTTAACCTAAAATTAACATTCTTTTTTAAAAAAATTTAAATGTTTTGGATGATTTATTTTGGAATTTGAAAATATAAGATAAGAATATTTTTTTTTTTTCTACCACATAGTTCAGATGGGCTAAACCTCTGTCATAGAGCTCTTTCATAGAAAAGGAACTTTAATTATGGTAAAACTTCGATTCTTTTCCATTTTATAATCACCAAGTGTGCCTATTATCTATTATCCCACTCTCCGTGGGATGGCTGGGCTATCAACAAACAAAATGTCGCATGATTTCAGTATAATTTGTTTAATTGAGTGTTTAAAATGGCTGAGAATGGGCTATGTCATCATTATTCTATAGTTAATCTTTTTTCTCAACTTTGTTGATTTTAAACATTGTGAATTAAGTTAGAAATTTACATTAATTGTTGTTATTACTTTGATTTTTCATCTCACTCAATAATATTTAAAAAACTGAAATGAGAATGTCATTAAAAAGAGTGGTTAATGGAATACCATGTATACCAAAGCATTTATCTCAATCAATAAAACGATAATTTAATATTGTAGTAAATGGAATTTAATAAAATTTATGCAAAAATTGTAATCTTAAAATGAAATGAGAATGTGATTAAAATAGTGGTTAATGAAATACCATGTATACCAAAGCATTTATCTCAGTCAATCAAAATGGTAATTTCATATGGTGGTAAATGGAATTTAATAAAATTTATATAAAAATTGTAATCCTAAGGTATAATGTTATTATGATTTAATATTAATACACAATTAAATATTTTTTTTCAAATGAATTCAGATAGCTAAAATTCAAGAAAAATTCAATTTTATATATTACAAAATCCGAAAAAAATTGGTACGGTCTTATTTTTATTTGGAAAGGAGTAAGTTAATTCGGGAGTAAAAAGATCGTTTTTCAGGCAAAAAAAATGGGTTTGAATCAGGTCATAGCCTGAGTTTTGTATGGATCAAAATTTCATGCATTTCAGAACTTTATCTCCAGGTTTTTTCTCATCTTAAACCAACCTAGATGTTCACAAAATCCATCATAGTTCTGAATTGATAAAAAATTTAAAACCACACCATAAAAAAACGTACTGAAAAAGTGAGTCGAGAGGAAAGATTACTCCTGAGTTAACCCACTCCATTTAAAAATCGATTTATTTAATTCCCCATACCAACTTATCAAGTTTAAATTGAAATGGATTGAATGAAAATGAATGCAAATCCAACCCACTACATTTAAAAATAATTTGAATTGAAATGGATGCAAATCCAACCCAGTACATTTAAGTGGAGTGATTGCACAAATATCCAAGGCACTGTTGTGCCAAGGAAATGGAAGATCTGCTAGATTCCAATGCATTGATTACTACACACCGTTGTTGGGTGACTCATCCCTCACCATTTGAACCCCACTTCAATTTTACTTTGCATGTATTATTTTGACGAGACTGAATGCAAAGCTTCCTCATGAATCTCATTGGTCTTTCTGTTAAAAAAAATTGATGTCATTGTTTATGTCAATTAAGACTCTCAATTGGATTGGATTTATTTGGAAGGAATTTATTAAACCCGCGCCAAAGGTCTTTTCCGTATGCTTTCTTGCCAACCTTTCAAAAGACAATTCATACTATTTATTTGATGGGAATCAATACAGACCAGTCTTAAATAGATGGTAGAGCTTCTGGTTTTACATGGCCCACATGTAACCCCAATAAAGGACACTAACTTCCACTTTATAATTCTTTCCCGAAAACAAAGGGTTTATAATGGATGCCCAACGAATAAGGGATGACAAAGGAACACTATCCAAATTACAATACCTTGGTTTCCTTACATTTTATTTAACATGCGATGAAAATAAATCATGATCTATACTATGTTTTAATCCTTAGTCACTCTTTAAAGTAATTACTCATATATGATTTTTTCTTTCAGCTTCATTTCTTACATAGCATAATTATTCGCTAGTTACCAAAACCCCCTGTATTACACAATTTGATATTGGGCAACTCTTGTTATTTATGAAAATGTCTCTTACTTTTTCCTTATAGTTTTTATTCTATAAATGTTATCTATAGATAATATCTTTTAAGTTGTCTATGTTATTAGTTTTTTTACTTTCAGAAATTATTTTTTATTGTGATTGTTTGGAATTATTTAAATATAAATGTCTTTAAAATAGAAGAATAAACAATGGAATTTTTTTATGGATATTCTATAATCTCAAAAACTTATAATGTTGAAGATATTTCATATATACCTGATTTCAATGATGAACCTAATGAAGATATGGATGAAAATCTTGTGGATGATTTAGAAATTCTTGGTCATAATAAGGAAGGAGAAGATCATAGACCTATTAGTTTGAGAAGAAGGAAGACCTTCTCAAAATGTGAATTTCGAGAAGAGTGAATGATAAAACATCTTTTGGTGTATAGTATCAATGTTAAATATGGAAAGATTCATATGAAGTGAAAACTTTGTGAGAATACAAGGCTCAAGGTCCATGGGGTATTCAAAATGAATGTGATACCATTCAATAGGATGTTGTGACAAATTATTCAAAATCTTCTATTCATCAAACATCAATTCATAAAAAATTGTATGAAACTAAAAGGTTGGAAAGTCCTAATCCATAACACATAGTGACTATAAATGAGAGAAATAAGGAAAGGGTGATAACCACCATGAAGTTGGCTACTTATGAAGATCTATGTCATGTTCAAATGCATTTACAAAAAACTGATATGCTTTCTTGAGTGGAGTATTATTTTTACATAAATAGAAAATATTCCACTGAATTTATTTACACTATATTAGATTACCTTAAAGAGGTGCAAGCTAGAAAAATCTTAGAATGTCCATTTTTCTCTATAATGTTACATGAAAGTATAGACAATGGTTTAAAACAACACCTTGGTGTTTATTATAAATATCTATACTTGAAAGGTTTGGGCCCTCTAATCTCACAATTTATGAAAATGATTAGTGTTCCTAACGAAAAATGGCATACTCTATATGATATTATCATTAATCTAAAGGAAACAAGACAAATGAAAAATGAAAAACTCAGAGCAATTTACATTGATCGTGCTTCATCTATGATTGGATGTGAAAATGGATTTGTCACATTGCTAAAGAATGATCTACCAAATCTTATTGGTACTCATTGCATTGCACACTCTAGAAAAATCATAGCATCATATGCTTCAAAGAAGATACCTAGATATTTTATGTTGAGAAAATAGAAAATAAAGTATACTCATAGGTTGGAAATTCAACAAAGAGAAATAATAAACTCATTGTTTTACTAGAGATAATGGAATTATAATCCTTACAAGTTCTCCAAATCCATGGGATTAGATATCTATCTAAGGGTCAAGTGGTTGAAATAATTATTACATTGATGCCTATTATTTTGAACTTGTGGAAGAAAGAAAGAAAGAATTCATGGTATCATAAGGGAAGGATTTTCCCAGTTCAATTTTGTTTGAATATGCTTGTTGGTGTTTTGATGGAGTTGAATAATCTAAACAAAAAAAATCCAAGAAGATAATGTGAATATTGCATCGCGTGGGACAACTATTACTCATGCATTAAATACTCTTAAAAGATATTTTTGTAGGCCAGATTCTTTTGCAATAGGTGCAATACATCTTAATAAATTCTTAAAAGACTCTCAATATGGTTTCCTTGAAAAGATTGACAAAGAGGAGACTATCTATAGACATGATTTGTTGTATAATCCAATCCATGGTGATAAAATGCCACAACCAAAGGCATCTTGCATTGAATGCTCCATTGAGAGTTGCATACAACTTATAATAAATTATGTCCAAGAATTGGTTGAGAGCTTCAATTCAATATTTCTATATCTTCATCTATTTAATGAAACAAGGTTGTTTAGTCCTTGCCATTAGTTGTTAGATCTTTATGTGAGAGAAAATAATGCAAAGCATTGAATTGAAAGGATTTTTTTTGCATTTGTACCATAAAACATATAATGAAGGTGAAAATGTACCATTGTTTGTTAGAAAACAAAAGGTATTCCAATAGATGATGAACACCTCCAATAAGCACTCACCCAACCAACTCAAAGATCAACACACTGATTTTTTTACATGGTAAAACCTCAATGGGGAAACATCCATGGACTAGCCAACATGGCCACTTGAAACAATTTATTAATGGAAAAGAAAATCATTACAAAAAAGTTTCTCATAGTCATTCATCAACAAATGAACCTCCATGCTCTTTAAATAGAGATCATGAACCAATAAGGTGTTAATCCATGGGTCAATGTCATCATTAAGTTTAAGGATAATATGATTTGTAGGATCACTCTATGTCTAGAACATATCATGATCGTCATATTACATAATTACAAATGCATACTAAAGAAACATACTTTAACATAATAAAACATTAAACCAAGTTGATCTTAACTAACTCCTAAGTGTCTAAATATCTTAACATCCCCTCTTAAGAACATATTGGGATAGGATTGAAGGAATTATAAAGGAGACACAATAGGAGAAGGAGGGAGGCATTAGATCATATCCCCCCTTAATGACAACTTCATGAAATCCTAACATAGATCAAAGTTTGGAAAAATTTGCTTATGTAAGAGACTTTATGAAAATGTCTACAACTTGACCTTCTGTAGGAAAAAAGAGAACTTAAATAACTCAATCATGAATGAGATTTATGATGAAGTTAATGTGTATATCGATGTGTTTTTTGCGTTGATGTTGAATTCAATCTTTGGTGAGATTGATGGCACTTTGATTGTCACACTAGAGGGTGGTTAGATGTTGTTGTTGAAATCCAAACTTTGAAAGGATCTGTCAAAGCCACAAGTCTTCTTAACTTGTATTAACCACTGCTCGGTACTCTTCTTTTGCTGAAGAAATATAAATAACTCATTGTTTCTTACAAGACCAAGTGACAGGTCCAGAACCAAGTCTGAAAACATAACCCGTAATAGAATTTCAATCATCAGAGTCACTGGCCCAATCTAAATCGGTGAAACCAACTAACAAATGGGTCTCCCCTAAAATATAATGTATCCCAAACTGAATTGTACCCTAGACATACTGAAGTATCATTTTAGCTTCTTTCCAATGGCTTTCATGGGAATTTTTCATAAATTTGGCAATAAGACCAATATCAAAGGAAATATCAAGATGGGTATGAGTCAAATATAAGAGGCTACCAACTAAATGTGACATCAACTTAAGGAGTAGTACAAGTGGCGACAAATTTGACTAAGTTATTGGTTTATAATGTTCCATGTGAAAGAGGAAAATAAGGTGACAAGCATACTTAGATTAGGAAATAAATATTCCTTCATTAGTTTATAATACTTGAAGACCAAGATGTAAAATTCCTAAGTCTGTCATTTTAAAATTATTTTTAAGGCTAGATTTCACATGGGTTAGAAGTTTATGTTCACTAACAGTGAGGATAAGGCCATCAATATAAAGAATACATATTATGAGATGAATTCCTACTTTCTTGGTATATACATTAGGGTCAGAATGACATCTAAAAAATATGGTTTCAAGAAGAAAATTGTCCATTTTGGCATACCAGGCTCGAGGATCTTTCTTAATACCATATATACATTTCTTAAGTAAACACACGAGGATGGAGTCATTCTAGACATAGTCAGGGGGTTGTTCCATGCATATTTCTTCTTGCAAACTTCCATGCAAGAAGGCATATTTACCATCCATCTGATGGACCTCCCATTTATGTGAGGTAACAAGGTCTATAAAAAGGATGATGGAATTCATTTTGGCTACTGATGAAAAGGTTTCATTACAGTCAATTCCTTCAACTTGAGATAACCCTTTGGGAACTAACATGGCTTTGTCTCTTTAAACACTTCCATCTGATGAATAACTAGTTTTATACACCCAATTACATATGACAAGATTTATTCCTTTAATAAGAGGTACATGATCCCAAGTATTGTTTACCATTAAAGAGTAATACACTTCATTCATTGGTGTGTCCCAATTTGGATTACCTAACTGTTAGGAAAATCTTTATGGATCATGAGTCTCTGAAACTTAAGACAAAATAGAAAATGCTAGGTAGAATGGTGAACATGTCCGACGTTGATATGAAGGATCACTACCAAGATCACCAAATTGTTCTCATGTTGAATGGACCCATCTCAGAAGAGGTGGTGATGGTGCAGGTTCATGTTCAATGGAATCATATGGGAAAACGTAAGTGCATAGAGTTGGATTTTCATCCTCATTGCCATTGTCTAAGGAAGAATAAACCATAATCAGAATAGAAAATGGCACAAACATAAAAAATGTATGATAAGACAAAGATGACACAAACATCGAATTAGGCTCATAGGCCAAGATATTCTCATCAAATTTAACATCTTTTCTAATAATGATTTCTGTAGAAATTTTAATACAATTTATGTATTGCCTGGATTCTCCTGATCTAACAATTATATGCCACTATTAAATACATAATCCCTTCTACTAAAATTCTTGCAGAATTTAAAAGATGATCGCCAATTGCAATATCAAAAAGAAAGATCAATCACACATAACACAAATTTTTTTACCGAGAAATCATAAAGCTAAAAACCCCACTATCATATATTATGTATATATCTTGGATCATGAAACAATCTCATACAAAACTCTAATCCAAGAGCTCTCTATACAATATACAATTGTCTCACACTGTCATACAAAAATTGGCAAATGCATGTGCCAATTTACTGCCTCCAGACAACCCGTCTCCTCTGCGCAATCCCTACTAATGGAAATCCCCGCAATGAATGAATCCCACTTGCCTAGGCTGCACAATCCTCATGGGCACATCCACTATGTGTGTGTTTGCATGAGTGCACTCACTAAAATCACAACTGATAGTCAAACTATCCCTTTCATCTGTTATCTCAACTGGGTCTCCAC
>ML778240.1:234987-250976 GCA_009831015.1 Picea engelmannii | reverse complement strand
TGTGTGTGTTTGCATGAGTGCACTCACTAAAATCACAACTGATAGTCAAACTATCCCTTTCATCTGTTATCTCAACTGGGTCTCCACTGGATCTGACATGCATGTAGTTAACAGTGGTAAATCTTCAGTTCCATGTGAGATCACTGATTGTGAATTAATTAATAATTAATTCACTGATCTCTCACTAGTGTAAGTTCAGTTACAACTAGTACAACTGAACTTAACTCACTTAACTGAGTTAAGCTACTTTACAACTCACACAACTACACATATAACTCTGTTACAACTTCGAATCACTCAGTTACAACTAATTCGACTTGCATGTCCCACCAATCAACCTTTGAACTCAAATTTCCTATAACTAATTGATTTTCCACTTAAGTTAACTATTTCCAAGTGCTAATTGAGAATAGGTTAATATTTATTGTCCAACTATTATTAAGGGATAATAATAGTCAACATGCATCTATAAATATCTTCTTGCTGAATCTCAACAATTTCATTGGAATGAGGTTGAAGAAGTTTTATAACATTTTAAATCTTTAGAATATCTAAAAAAAATACACTTCTTACTTTTAGGCTGTAAACTTTCATTTTCTCATCAATAATGTGAGCCCATGCTACAATACCAAATACACAAAAGTGGCTTACATCCGGTTTAAATTTAGTCCATGCTTGTTCTGGTGTTATATTTTTTGTATCCTTTGTGGGAGTGTGATTTACTATGTAATTTACATAGTTGATGGCTTCCACCCAATAATGAAGACTTAATCCTTTAGATTGGATCACACAATTATCCATTTCCTTTAATGTGCAATTCTTTCTTTCAACAACACAATTTTGTGGTGGAGTATATGGAACAATATGTTGCATTTGAGTTCCCTATGCATTGCAATAGATTATAAATTTGGTATTTACATATTCACCTCCATTCTTTTTTCTTAAGATCCTTTGAAGTTAATGTCTAGATTGTTTTTCTACAAGGGCCTTGTAGGCCAAAAACTTTTCAAAAATTTCACTCTTAAGATTTAACAAATAAACCCAATTGTGTTTGAATAAGTCATCAATGAAAGTTAATAAATACTTGTACCTAAAGAAAGAAGAACACACAAATCACTATGAACAACCTGCAAAGGGGTCGAGGTGCGCCAAGATGCACATTTGTCAAAATTTTCCCGATGACGTTTGTCGAGAACACTACTGACACAAAAATCATCTCTGCAAGAAATAAGAGGAAGACCAGTCACCATGTGTTGATTACATAGTTTTTGCAATGAGCGATAATTTAGATTACCAAACCACTCATGTTGAAGTTTTCTCACGTAATCACTATGAGCAACAAAAAATGGTGTTAAATATGATGACTTGAAGTTTTCAAACTTGTATACCTTGATAATATCATCAACAGATCAAGTTGCTAGGACATTCTTAAGATCTTTAAAACCTCGATTACAACTTGGTGAGGTGAAAAATCTACAATTTTACCTTCACCCGAATGAGTGATTTGATACACTAATATAAGGTTTCAAGAAATACTTTGAATACATAATACATCATTGAAATAACCATTATGTAACCGTAAAATACTAAGATATATATCATCACCAACAAATATTTTTTTGGTGTTACATTCATTAAGAGAAGAAAACATGGCTTTATCTTTATCCATATGATAATATTCTCTAGAATCAATAATTGAATCATAAGAAGAAGAAGTAGAATTTGCACTGAAGGAGAAACCAGAAGTAGAAAGTGCATGTCCATGAGAAGAAGAAGAAGAAGAAAAATAAATATTGATGTTGTGCTTATTCATTATTCCTTCTAAGAATTCCATCTTTTTAAAACATTTAGAATTCACATGACCATATTTCCCACAAAAGTTGCAATGCATGTTAGTATTCTTACTTTTGGATTTTTCTCCTTTTTCATGATTAGGGGCAAAAGTTGGTAGAGAGGGTTTGGGACCGTTGTTTTTCTTCTTGTTGTTTCTAGGATGTTTCTTCTTGGGATTCTTGGATTTATGTTTTTGCTATTCCACTAAGACTTTGTTGGATGTACCTGTAGTGTTAATCAATCCAAGTTTCACAAGATTATCTTGCTATCAAATCAGATAATCACAAAAATACTCAAGAGAGGGTTCTTTATAACAACTCCCTAGAGCTTCGACTCTGGTGACATAAAAGGTAGAGACAAAGACCTAACATGCACTACCAAGCTTATAAGAATAACATATATGCATCGATCATCCTTCAGATATATTTTTCATCCTATCCATAAAATTCTAAGTGCTTTGAACTTAGATAAATAATATTCAATGCAAGTGAAATCATTGGGACTTAAAATTCACTAACTAGTTTTCAACCTAGTGCGATCGAAAAATATTTTGTTTACCAAACACATATTGAAGCTTTTCACAAGCTTCATCGAGGTCATCAATTTCTTGAAGGATAAACCTTATATCATGAGATATGGATATTCCAATTAGCCCACATGCTTCATCATTCTTATTATCCTATTGGCTTTCTTTTTAGGATCGACGGGTTCTTGTTCTTTTCCCGAGGTAATCTGATACAATCATTTACTTCTTAAAATATCCTCCATATGGGATTTTCATGAGAGTTAGTTGGTACTAGTAAGGAAAATATCATTGGGAGAATCCATATTAAAATATGTAGAGAATATGGCCCGCACGGGTGTAGACGGATTAGCAAGTGTCGTGTAAATGGAAGGAAAATTGTAAAATGAACTCTCATGTTCGATTCTCACCCAGATTTACTCGCGCACCATTCTTGCGGGCTGGGTGGTTGCACCTAGGGTTATAGTGGTAGCCGACAGGGATCGACCCCATGTCATGCGAGTACGAGAACCGCCAGTTGTCGATTCCCCTAGTACAAAAAAAAAAATATGTAGAGAATATGAATTTAAAATATGAAACCGATGGTTTGGATGGAAAGCTTTTAAAGAAATAGGTTGTTTAAAAAAAAGTGGCATTGAAAAGTGAACTTTGGATGTCAAATTTATTCCATTTAGAAAAAAAGAATAAATGGTAACTAAACAGACACGTGGAAAGTAAAAGTTGGTCCACATGGTGATTCTCCTCCTTATCTAAATTTCCCTATAAGCTTATTTTTGAAAATAAGCTACTTATGAAGTGACCACTTTTATACAATAAGTGGGAATGACTTTTACAATGAAGTTACTTTGTGCAAACAATTGCATGCAAAAAGTAACTAATTTTTTTTTAAAGCCACTTTACAATGATCCATTTTTATAACTTAAGTGAAATGAACAATATAATGAATGCATGAACTTTTACAAAAAGTAACAAAGGAGAGACTTGAACTCAAGACCTCTTACTAAATAAAACAACTTTCAACCAAGTGAGTTAGTGCAAAACACATTATGATATTAAGGAGGATGAGGGGTGTTGGTGTTGTTATTGTTGTTGTGGGAGCTTTTCCTCAAGCTTTGTGCTTAAAAAAAACTTATTTTCATGCATTCACACACACAAAAAAAAATTATCTTCTTGAAAACAACAAGGGGTTATATCTCGGTTAGGTTACCCAAAAAATGAAAGTTTTCTCTCTGTTTATGATTTGTTGCGATCACATAGAGTGCACAACAAAGAGCATACATAGACAATCAAACACTTTTAACTATGTTTTTTATTTTCTAAGATCGCATAGAGTGTAGGGAAAAGACCATATGTAAACTAGAAAGATTAAAAACACAAATATTATCTTTGTAATTTTTTTTTAAAACGACATATTCAAGCTTTATACTTCTCGATCTGATTGAAATGACCATATCTCGGGAAAACAAAAACCTTTTAATGTGAAACAAAAAACGTATCTAACTAAAATGAGAGATCCAAACGTAATGAAACAGTTATATTGGCCCAAAAATGTATGAGAATAGAAAAAACCAAAGATGCAACAACACGGCTTCAAGATCTTGATCTACAACGAGAGAGGGTCTTCAAATGTGCTTTGATACCATGTTCGACAACACAAGGTATTCCAATAGAGGATGAAAAGCTCCAATAACCACTCACACAACCAGATCAAGGATAAAAACACTGATTTTTATGTGGCATGGAGAAACATCCACAACCCCAACCAACGAGGCTGTTTGAGGCAATTTATTAATGAAAAATAAAAATATTACAAAAGAGTTTCTCATAATCGATCATCAACAAAATAACCTTTATTCTCTTTCAATAGATATCATGATCCAGATTTATGAGTGGAACAAAATGAATAACATATTGAATACAATAAAATAGAGATACAGAGAACAACAATTGTGATTCTGTGAACAATAAGTTCTATTGAATAAAGAAAATAGGATGAAACTGTAAAACTGCAGAACTTAAAACAACTTGTTTGAATGGTGGTAGCTATCTCTGAGAAGAGTTGTAGATGTTGCGTTCACCCGTATGAGAAGAATGATTAAAATGATGCTTTATAGGCCTTTTTAACATTACTCATGAATTCCAAAACCCTAGACATCTAAAAACCTAACCTTAGGAGATGAAAGACCAAAAGTTATGTAGGCCCCAATGGATAAATTGGTACCTCAACTTCCCGGGGTCGTAACGTTTGCATATGACTTCTGTTTTAGGCATGTGATATCCCATTGAAAAGGTATTTATGAGAAAAACACATTATTCTATCAAAATTTGACTCTACCTATAGTTTGACTATGGAAAGCAAAAAAACAAAACATTGTTTAGGGCCCAAAACGACCCTGGAAGTACAGAAAGATGTACTGAAATTAAAAATTCCAAAATAAGATAGTTGGAATAGGTGTGAGGCCACCAATATCCAAATGGATGTTGTGTAGGGATTTAGGATATCCCTAGAAGTGCATAACCCAAAATTACAATGAAATGTCACCATTATAGAAAAAATGTGATGAACTAAAAACTGTCAAGAGGAGCCAGTTGGAATAGGTGGGTTGCCAGCAATATCCTCCCCCCTTAGGAATCAATGGTATCCATTGCATTGAGTGCACCCATCAGGTGAGGAAATTTCTGCTGAATTTGGCCCCAGGTGAACGACTTGTCTTGGTGTAGCAGCTTCCCTACCTTGAAAACCTGATAAAGCTGGATCATATGCTAGCGAGTTCCTTTGACCTGTGTGTCCACTATCTGACCAGTGGATGCTTATTCCATGCAGTCAGGGTTGAGATATGTTGGTGTCAATTGTTTTGCGATCTTCGAGGTGTCCAATAATGGTGGAAAATATGGTTGGAGGAGGTCCAGATTGAACACTTGGTGCAAGCCAAGGAAGAGGGGAGTGTTGATATCAAAATCATTGTCACCCACAACCTTTGTGATAGTGTAAGGCCCACAATGAAGTGGAAGTAGATTTTAATGGTCCCCTGCAAGGCTCTCTTTCTAAAAATGTAACCAAACCTTGTCTCCCACCTGAAACTTGTGTGGCACCCGATGTTGATCATAGGGCTACTTTTACTTAGCATTAGCATTCTGCAAAATCTCATGGACCTGTTGGCAGATGTGCTAAATCTGCTTGATGAATCTGCTAGATTTTTCGGCCTCAGACTGAACATGAGAAGTGTTAGGGACATAACCCCTCACATAGGTAGAATAATATATTCTAATGTAATAAAGGTCAATATTAATAAGGCCTAGCAATAAGGAAGAATAAGTCGAATGCAAGAAGACATAATAGAAGCTTCCTCTTCTAGAAGGCTCTTCCTCTAGATGGTTATTTTAATAGACATATTTAGTATAAATAAGAGTCGAGGGTATGAGAACTGTTGTCTTGGATATTATTGTAATAGAGGTCTTCTCAAATGGAAGTTTCCCCCTCGAAGAGGCAAGTGAACATTGCTCTCAGTAATCAAAGTGCTCTTTCTGGTGTTATTCTGTTATCATTTCAATATTTTTTTGATGTTGTTCTGGTTATATTGTGGTTCATCTGCCATTTCTAGAATTTTATTTTTATTCTGCATACTTTTTATATCTGGAATATTACAAGTGGTATCAAAGAACTTTCCTTGGCATAAAATTGTGGGTAATTTTTTTTCAGGGTAGAGATGTATTCCGACATCTTTAAGCTATAAAGATCTTCCGTTATGCGCATAAACATGTGGTTGAGGGATTCATACATGAAGGAAATACAAGTGGTACTTAAGCACACATCTGGTTGCCACCCTTGTAACCCCTATTGGTACCCCTTCGAGTGTTAGCACATCAGACATCACTTGTATACATATCGGCCTAGATTTCCTAAATCCCTCTTTAGATAAACCGATCAGTCGCTTGACTGTTATAGTGTCACTGAGAAAAACACTCGGGAAGATACTCTCTAGTACCTGGGTAGTCAGGTAGTACGACTAAGGGCATGGTCTAGCCTCCTTAGTTGGTGCCTTGAGATATTGGACAAAGTAATACTATTGGACCCTGCACATATATCAGAGAGCTATAGCACAGGGAAAGCCCTTGTCTGTAGAACCCTTGAATACCTAACCCTTGGGGATGGAAACAAAAGATAAAAAAGACAGGATCTATTGTCGCGCAACTGTTCTCAATTTTCCAAATCACTACACATTCCTTCCTAGTTAATCATTTGGGCATTTTATCACTGTAGTATTCCTCAGACCGAAGTATAATTCCACAGGTGTAAAAAAAAAAAAACAGGTCTGGAAATTTTTGCACCATTATTTGAGACCTATTCCATTGGATTTTTCTCTTCGCCCTTATCACATTCATACCTATCATTTTTCAGAAAAAGTTTTGACCCCACCCACCCCTCTTCGGTTCCCTCGTCATCATGGCCCATACCCGTAGCCAAGACTTGGAAGATCGCTTCAATACCTTACAATATATTTTCACAGAGACCCAACAAAAAGTGAGACAACTCAGTGCCAATATTGCAACCATCAATAAAAACATGCATTCCTCCATTGTTGCCTCAATCGCGGAACTCAAAGAATACCTCAAATAAGACATGACTACCTGGCTTGAATCTATCGCTTCAATGATCTGCACCAAGCTGCATATCCCTACATATACCCCTTTATCTGACCCACCTTTGCATGTTGAAGTTGAAACTTCCTATCATTCCCATATTTATCAACCCCATCACTTTCAGCGTGACCTACGCCTTCTGCGAGTGTATGTGACCAAATTTGATGGCTCGGATCCCAGTGGTTGGGTAACTCAAATAGAACATTATTTATCTTTGTACGACATTATAGATGACTTGGCCAAACTTTGGTATAGTGTTCTCCATCTAGATCAAGAACGTTGACAATGGTGACAATGGAGAAAAACTACCCGTCAAGGGTATGTTTCTTGGACACACTTTGTGGCAGAGATTTATGAACGCTTTGACAATGACACCAACCATTTAGTCTGTTTGACAAAGTTGAAACAATCTAGCACAATGGAAGACTTTATAGCTTCTTTTGAGCGATCAAATTTTCGTACAGAGGGCATGTCTGATGCTTTTTTCAGAGAATGTTTTATCAGTGGCCTCAAGGATGAGATTCATGCCCATGTCCTCATAGCTCAGCCTCAGATTTGGGTGGAGGATACTAAACAAGCTAAGGAAGCACAACAGGTTGTCTCTTCTTAAAACTGGAAACCTTCCTTTATTCCTTGCACTAAACCAGTAAATCTCACTCCTTCTTCTACTCCACTAAAGATCCAAAAATTGACGAGGGCCGAAATGGATAAACGCCAACTCAAAGGCCTTTTTTATAAGTGTGATGAAAAATATTTTCCGGGACACAAGTGTAAGGAACAAAAGATTTGTATGGCCACCTCAGAGGATGTTTTAGAAGAGGATGTTGAATCTTTCCTTGTGTCTGAGTCACCTGAACCTACCAACATTACCCCTCCCTCAAACCCTCCCGAAGTAGAACCAATCATTTCCCTAAATGCTCTCACAGCCTTCTCTGCTCCTCAAACCCTCAAACTAATTGGCTACATCAAGCATAAGAAGGTTATCATTCTTGTTGATAGTCATAGCACCCATAATTTTATTCATCGTCACATTGCCCAAGAAACTAATTGCTATACCCCTGCAGTCAATAATTTCCAAATCATGATTGCCAATGGTGGTCCATGAAATGTGGAGGGCGTCTTGAAAATGTGTGTCTCCAAATTGGTGACTGCAACCTTAAATATCATTTGTTTTCTATCGACATGGGTGGTTGTGACATTGTGTTGGGCGCAGACTGGCTAAGGACTTTAGGTCCCATTCTCATGGATTTTAAGGAATTAACCATGCAATTCGACCAGGAGGGCTAGCAATATAAATTCCAAGGCATCATCGTCACTTCCCCTGAGATCATTACTTCCCATCGCATGGAACATCTTCTCAAAAAAGGTCATTCTAGTTTTATTTCCCAACTCCATGCCATACAAGAAACTGAGACACCCTGTGTTTCACAGGACCTCCAATCCATCCTCTCTAAACATCAAGTGATTTTTTCCACTCCCCAGGGACTCCCTCCTTCCCATGGTGTTCATGATCATTCCATTCCCCTTGTCCCAAGAAGCCTTCCTCTCAATATTCGTCCCTATCATCATCCCTTTTCCCAAAATAATGAAATTGAGAAAATGGTTCAAGAACTGCTTAACACAGGTGTTATCCGCCTTAGTACGAGCCCCTACTCTTCTCCTATGGTCATGGTCATGAAGAAAGAAGGATCTTGGAGCATGTGTCCTAATTTTCATGCCCTCAACAAAATCACCATTAAAGACAAATTTTCCATTCCTGTCATTGATGACCTCTTGAATGAATTGAGTGACACCCAATTCTTTACTAAAATTGATCTTCATTTTGGTTACCACCAGATCCGTATGAAAGAGGTAGACATTCCTAAGACTTCCTTTATAACTTGTGAGGGCCACTATGAGTTTCTCATCTTTGATGACCTCTTGAATGAATTGAGTGGCACCCAATTCTTTACTAAAATTGATCTTCATTTTGGCTACCACCAGATCTGTATGAAAGAGGTAGACATTCCTAAGACTTCCTTTATAACTTGTGAGGGCCACTATGAGTTTTTGGTCATGCCCTTTGGTTTGTGTAATTCTCCCTCCACTTTCCAAAGCCTCATGAAATCGTCCTTTTCTATGTTATTTTGTCTTAGTTTTCTTTGATGATATCCTCATCTATAGAAAAACCTAGATAGACCATATGGCTCATGTGGATCGAGTTCTCCATATACTCTCTCAGCACCAACTTTTCCTGAAACAATCTAAATGTATTTTTGGCACCTCAGAAGTCAAGTACTTGGGTCATCTTGTTGGCAAGCACAACGTTAGGGTGGATCCTAAAAATATTGAAGCTATGCAAGACAATCCTCACCCAAATCCTCTCAAAAGATTGCATGGATTTATGGGCTTAATAGGTTATTATTGCAAGCTTGTTAATAATTATGGAAAGATTGAGACCCCTCTCACTACACTCCTTAAAAATAATTATTTCACCTGGACTCCAACAGTTGCTCAGGCTTTTCAAACCTTGAAGATGGCCATGTGCACCACTCAATTCCTAGCACTTCTTGATTTCACAAAGACCTTTGTTGTGGAATGTGATGCTTCAGGAAAACGAATTGGCGTTGTCCTTATGCAAGAGGGTCGAACTTTGGCCTTTACCAATAGAAAACTGTCTAAACGAAATTTGGGCAAATCAATCTATGAAAAGGAAATGTTGGCTATTTTGCATGTCGTTGATCTTTGGTGCCCTTATCTATTGTGGAAACACTTCCAAATTATGACAGATCATCAAAGCCTCAAGTATTTTCTGGAACAACACATTTCCTCCCTAGAGAAGCAAAAATGGGTGACTAAGCTCTTTGGATATGACTATGAGATCATTTACAATAAAGGAAAAGATAATGTGGTTGTAGATGATTCCCGAAAATATGAAGATGAAGGGTCCCTTTTTTCTCTCTCCTTCATTATACCATATTGGCTCCAAGCCATTCGCTAGGAATGGATACACGATCCCAAAACTTCACATTTGATACAACAATTGCAGTCCAATTCTCCAGTTTCCCTAGGGTACTCTTGGCTCCATGATGATATTTGATAGAAAGGTTGTTTATATTTAAGTAAACAGTTAAAAATTAAATCCATGGTACTTTCTGAGCTTCATGCTACACCCACAGCTGGGCACTCAAGGTTTACCAAAACCTATGACATGGTCAAACGTTCTTTTTTCTGGGATGGTATGAAACATGACGTTCATAATTTTGTGTCTGAATGTGATGTGTGTCAGCAAAACAAGGGTGAAACAGTCAAATCTCCTGGCACACTACAACCACTTCCAATTCCACCTACTATTTGGCAGGATATCTCTATGGATTTTATTGTGGGCTTACCTAAATCGGGAAATAAATCATTCATCATGGTGGTCATTGATTGCCTTTCCAAGTATGATCATTTCTTTTCTCTTCAACACCCATTTACAATAGCCACTGTGGCTCAACATTTCATGAATCAGTTCTTCAAGCTTCATGGCATGTCGCATTCTATTGTTTTTTGTCGTGACCCAACTTTCACCAACAATTTTTGGCAAGAACTGTTCAAGCTACAAGGCACCCAATTACATCTCAGCACAACTTATCATCCCTAGACTGATGGTCAAACTAAAGTTGTCAAAAAGTGTTTGAAAACATATTTGAGGTGTTTTTCATCAGAAAAGAGAAATCAGTGGGCTCAATGGTTACCACTAGCTGAATGGTGCTACAACACTTCATACCATACAACTACCCGCATGACTCCTTTTGAAGCAGTATATGGTCAAAATCCACCTTCACTTCTCTCATATTTTCCTGGTGTCTCGAAGGTCCAGGTAGATGACCAAATGCTTACAATTCGAGAGGCTATTCTCCGTACGCTCAAAGAGAATTTGGTCAAGGCCCAGAATCACATGAAGAAATAAGTAGATCAAGGTTTCTCTGAATGCCAATTTGTCGAAGGGGATCAGGTGTTTCTTTGACTGCAACCTTACAAGGAAAATTTCCTCAAGGCTGACCATTCTAGTGCCCAAATGTTATGGTACTTATACCATTCTCAAATGTGTGGGATGGGTGGCCTATCAACTAGCTTTTCCCAATCATTCGAGGATACATCATGTTTTTCATGTTTCCTACTTAAAGAAGGTGATTGGAATTAAGTGCAAAATCAAACCAACCTTCCTGAGTTGGATGAATAAGGCTCCATTTGGCTACAAACAGAAGCAATTTTGGACCAGTGTGAGAGTCACCTGTGTTAGTGAACCATCAAGGAAGTATTAGTCCAGTGGAAAGATACAACCCCAACAAATGCCACTTGGGAATAAGCTACCATTCTACAACAATTTCCACATCTCAAGCCTTGAGGACAAGGATGTTTTTAAGGGGGGGGACATGTTAGGGACCTAACCCCTCACGTAGGTAGAATAATATACTATGATGTAATAAAGGTCAATATTAATAAGGCCTAGCAATAAGGAAGAAAAAGTTGCATGTAAGAAGACCTAATATAAGCTTCCCCTTCTAGAAGGGTCTTCCTCTATATGGTTCTTTTGATAGAAATATTTAGTATAAATAAGAGTCAAGGGTATGAGAACTGTTGTCTTGGATATTATTGTAATAGAGCTCTTCTCAACTGGAGGTTTCCCCCTCGAAGAGGCAAGTGAAAATTTCTCTCATTAATCGATGTGCTCTTTATGGTGTTATTCTGTTATCATTTCAGTATTATTGTGGTGTTGTTCTGGTTATATTGTGGTTCATCTTCCATTTCTAGCATTTTATTTCTGTTCTACATACCTTTTATATCTGGAATATTACAGGAAGATTTTGCCTATGTGGTTGCAAGAGGTAATGCAACATCAATGGGACCCAAGGGTTGGAATCCCAACCCCACTTGAAATGGGATATTTCCGGTGGAGCTATGGTGACACATGTTTTATATGTTTTGAAAATAGGGAAGAATCTCATCCCATGTATGTGAATTCTTAGATTTATACATGCACAAGATGTGCATAATAATCTGATTGATGACCTATGTTTGACCATCAGTTTGAGGGTGGAAGGAAGTAGATTTAGTGAGCTTAGTGTCCAACAATGACTATAGACTCGACCAAAATGTGTCGAGGAACCTATTGTCCCAATCTGAGATGATGGTCCGTGGTATCCCAAAATGGACCCACACTCATTTGAATAAGATCTTGGAAGTATCTGTCGATGCGAATCTCTTCTTGTAGTCTGTGACAATGGTCATCTTCGAAAATCAATCAACCACCACAAATACACAATCATTTCCTTTCTTGGTGGACAGAAGGCCAAACATGTAATCATCGAGATGGATTCCCAATGCCTCTAGGGAGTAGGAAGAGGGGTGTATAATCCTTTCTTCTTGATGGTTGCCCTGGAAATGGCACATACATACAAGATCTGATATACTTGTTGACGTCCTGTCAAACTTTTGGCCAATAAAAATGTTTCTGTAGAATAACCACAATTTTCTTCATGCAAAAATGTCCCTCCATCCAACTGTAGTGAGCCTCCCAAATCATCTTTGCATGCTATCTTGCAGGAAGACAGAGGTGGCCTAGATGGCATAACAATCCATCATGAATTTGAAAATCGGTAACATTCACGCTTGTACCCAAGAGCTGATAGGTGGTGGTAAATTCAGGATCTCGTTGATAAATTTGGGGCCTCTCAGATGCCTCATGCCCACATGAATGGAGCACAGTGGTGAGTGTAGAAATGTGAGGTTGAATTATGCAGCCAATGACATGATTTGTGCTCCTTGTCTTATACTTTATGTTGATATGGAATTGATGCAGGTATGTGGACCACTTTTGATGGCGGTCATTCTCCAACTTCCCATGTGTATGTATGAAATATAGAGGCTTATGATCAATGTTGATGACTGTCTCCTTTCCCAAAATGTAATGTTTCCATTGATGATAGGATTTCACAATGGAATACATTTCCTTGTCATAGGTGGGGTATTTATTGACGTTAATTGAGAGTGTCTCACTATGGTATGCTATTGGATGACCGTGTTGAGTGAGAATTATGTCTACAGCATAGTCAAATGCATCAATATCAATCTTCAATGGTTGTTACAGATCGAGTAAGGAACGTACTGGAGCTGAGAACAAGTGATGCTTCAGATCATCAAATGCTTATTGTTGTGCCTTCCCCCATGTGAAATTTTCCTTTCCAATGCCCTTGGTCACTTGGTTGAGGGCCCATGCAATATGGTAGAATCCCAACATGAACCATCGATAGAAGTTGGAAATTCCCAAGAAGCTTCGAAGCTCAGTTAGTGTCGTCAGGGCTAGCTAGTCATGGATGACTTGGATGTTAACTAGACCCACATGTACCCCATGTTCATCAAAAATGTATCCCAAGTATTGGACCCTGTTCATGCCAAAGGAGAATTTTTCCAAGTTGGGATATAGCTTGTGCTGCCACAGAGTGCTCAAAACCTGTTGAATATGTTTCATGTGCTCCTCCCAAGTTTTTTTTAAGATGAGGATGTCATCTAGATATACCATCAAAAAATAGTTGGTGAAGGGTCTCAATACATCATCAATCAACCTCATGAAAGTTTATGGTGCATTTGTTAATCCAAAGGGCATGATCAACCATTCAAATAAACCTTATTTAGATTTGAAAGTTGCCTTCCATAAATCAATCAGTTCGATGGAAACTTGATGGCAGCCAAACTTTAGGTTAATCTTATTGAAGAACTTTTCCCCCTTGATTTGTTCAAGAAGGTCATCAGTTTGGGGAATTGGGTACTAGGTCATGACTGTTATTTTGTTTAATTCTATGTAATCAATGAAAAGTTTCCAGGTCCCGTCTTTCTTCTGCACCAGTATAATCGAGCTTCCACAAGGGGAGGAGCTAGGTCTGATGTTCCCCTTTTGAAGCAACTCTTGGATCTAACGCTTGATTTCGTCATTTTCCATGAGCAAGCAACGATATAACAGTCCATTAGGAAGAGGTGCACTAGGAGTTAGATCAATTGGATGCTTGACTTGGCAGTGCATCAGTACCCTAGTGGGTGAGGAGAATATGTCTTTGTACTCTTCTAAGATCCCATCCACTTGCTTCTGCTGCAAATAGAGGCTCTTTGTAGAGGTCACATATTTGGCGACATATTTCTTCTTATTGTGAGCACAGATCACAAAGAAGATGAACTTCCTGGTATGTGAAATAACCTTACTTCATTTCTTAGTAGAGATTAAATAAATAGTGGTTGGCGGCGCTACCTCTGGTATCCTGCACAATTATCTACCCAAAGTAATAATAACATTGTGGGGTCTACAATCATACACAACATGTATTTTCCACAAATATAGTTGGCCTAAAAGAACATTACAAACTTCAAGGGGAGCAATGTCACACAATACCTCATCTTTGAAGGGCTTAATGTTGTAGGGAATATGACACTGGTGCCTGACGTGGAGATCTCTTCCTTGGAGAAACCAGTAGATGGTGTAGGGTTGAGGGTGTGGTGTCATCGATAGGTACAACTACTTGATGACCTTTGTTGAGATCAGGTTCTTCTGACTTCCTCTATCAACAATGAAATGAAGTATATCCCCCCACATCTGTGAGTGAAAGAGGCGTTCCCTTTTCTCTGGTTCTTCTAGTTTACTTGTCTGGACTTTGGTGGTAGCGAAAGTGGCACTCGGTTCAAAATTAATAATATGCTTCCCTCCTTATGGATTTGATTCAAAGTCAGAATCTTCCTCTGACTCAAAATATTTTAGCTCAACCACTGGTGACTACTTGGAGTGGCATTCTTTGATGTTGTGCCAAGGGATTTTATGATATTCATACCACTTTTCTGTGTCATTCTTCGACTTCTCATTACCCTTCTTGGGTTGCGGCTTGGAATAGTTGTCCTAAGAGTGAACATCTTTTCTCTGTCCCATTTTTTATGGGTTGGGGTTGCCTTTTTCCTGCTTCATCTCTTAGGATTTTGAAAATCCAAAATATCACCTCTTCTACTTAAATTTCTACTCGATCTCGACATCATATCTATAAGCTGCACCTAATGATGCGATGTCCAGAAAATCCATTTATGTTTGAATGTATCTATGCAGACAACCACAATATTTGATCACCAGATGTCTTTCAAAGTCTTTGATATCCAATTTGGTGCACAGGGTATGGAAAATATTGGTGAAATCTGGTATTGTCTAGTCCATTTCCTGACGTAATGTGGTCCATCTTGTGTACTGCTCCTGATAGCATCCAACATGGTAGTATTGGTATTTAATGAAATCCCCGAAGGAATCACATGTGGGGGCAACCATAAATATTGCAGATTCCTTTGTGGCCCTTTTCTCAGAATAAGTATCCCACTAGTCCTTAACATGGGATACAACATTGAGGAGTGAAAAAGTAATATTTTCCCTATTGAAAAAATTGTGGACCGGAAAATACCCTTCGAGCATATTCAACCATTTATATACAACATCTGCATGTAAAGTTCCTTCAAATAATGGAATATCAAAATTTACTTGTACCTTGAATGGAGTTTCATGGCCGCTTGATGAAGATGTGTCTCTTGTGGGCAGCCGTCGGAGGATTTGTGAAAAAAAATTCATCATTTTGTTTCTTTGTCGCCCAAGGGCTTCCTCGAGCGATAGTTTAAAAATATCTCTTGCCCCATCATATTTCTTCTTGTCCCCCATGAGTTGTTGTTGGGCTGGACGCGACCTATCTTGCAAAGTCTCAACTGGTTCGAGTCCCAACTTCTTGTACCCAGATCTTGTCGGGGACATGCATGAAGAAAAAAAAATGAAGAGAAGCCCATTCTGATACTAATGATCCATATTTATGATCAGAACTAAATGAATAAAAAATTGAATACAATAACACAGAGATACAAAGAACAACAACATATATCGAATGAACAATAACTTGTATTAAATAAATAAAATAGGTTGAAATTGTAAAACTGCAGAACTGAAAACAACTTGCTC
>ML778240.1:216958-228719 GCA_009831015.1 Picea engelmannii | reverse complement strand
ATCAGAACTAAATGAATAAAAAATTGAATACAATAACACAGAGATACAAAGAACAACAACATATATCGAATGAACAATAACTTGTATTAAATAAATAAAATAGGTTGAAATTGTAAAACTGCAGAACTGAAAACAACTTGCTCGAATGGTGGTGGTTATCTCTGAAAAGAGATGTGGCTGCTACATAGATCCGTCTGAGAAGAATGATTACAATGATGCTCCAAAGTCCTTTTTTAAATTACTCATAAATGCAAAAACCCTATACATCCAAAAACCTAACCCTAGGAGGTGAAACGCCAAAAGTTATCATGTGGGCCCCGATGGGTAAGTTGGTACCTCAACTTCCTGGGGTCGTAACTTTTGCATATGACCTCTGTTTTAGGCCTGTGTTAGTCCATTGGAGAGATATTTTCAATAAGTACACATTATGTCATTAAACCCTGACTCTGTCTATAGTTTGATTGTGGCAAGCCAAAAAAACATTGTTTAGGGCCCTAAAACGGCTCTAGAAGTACAAATAAATGTACTGATATGCAAACTTCCAAAATAATCCAGTTGGAATAGGTGGGAGATGACCAATGTCCACCTGGATTCTATGTAGGGCTTCAGGATATCACCGGAAGTGCAGAACCCACAATTACAATGAAATTTCATCATTACAAAAAAACATGTTGAACTAAAAACTATCAAGAGGAGGCAATTGGAATAGGTGGGTGGCCACCAATATCCACCTGGATCAGATCATGGACCAATAAGGTGTTAAGACACATATCAATGTAGTCATTAATATATAAGAGAATATGATTCATCGGATCACTCTATGTTTAGAACATATTGTGATCATCGAATTAAATAATTACAAATGCATACTGAAGAAACACATTAAGAAATACACTTTAACCTAACGACACGTTATACCAAGTTGATATTAACTGACTTGTAACAACCCTAAGTATTGATCAATTGTCATGGTTTAATAATTATTTAATGTATATTAGTTAATTAATTAGTTAATTAATTAATTAATTAGTTAATTAATTAATTAATTAACTGATTGAATATTTGGTTAATGAATTTGAGTTTAATAAATTTTCAGTTATTAAATGAAAACTTAACATATCGAATAAGTGAACCATTTAAGAGAAAGGGGATAAGGTGGGTGAGTCTTAAGGAAAGGGAGAAGGTGGTGAATGAGAGATGGGGGGAAAGGAAGATAAGAGGAGAAAAACACATTAGGGAGGGGACAGTTTAGGACTTGGGGGGGAGAGAGCATTATTTTTCATATTGGAGATTGTATTGGGCATTTTTATTTTTGGGAGATAGGAAGACTGTATTACTAGTTTTTGGCTGGAGAAGCTTGTTGTAGGAATGAGACAAGGGGCACCTGTTGCTGGGAGTTTTGGGCTTAGGGGCTAGGAATCCTTACAGAATCCTGGAGCTAGAGAGTTGGAGAGGCTCTATTCCTAGCTGGCTGGGAGGTTAGACGGTTTTGGGCAGTGCATCAAACAGAGTTGGGGACAACAATAGCATCAGTTAGAGGTATTTGTTTTCATTATTCTGTTGTGTTATGTAATTTATTATGATCTACTCATACATTTTAATTATGCTAAATGGTTATGAATGGTTATATGTTGAATAAGGAATTGTAAAGATGTTAGTACAACACTTCTCTAATTAAATTTATGTTTTTATAAGGCTCTATTGGAAGAGACCTTGCAGAAGGTATCAAAGCCTTAGTTTGAAATATGGGACCAAAGTCCACCTACCCACCCATCCTCTTGACTTTGGACATAAAGCTAAGCTATGTGTCTTGTAAACAACCCTGAAACTCTCTAAAAACTCTAAAACTTGTTGGCCTATACAGGTAAAATCCTTGAAAAGGGTGACATAAACATAAATAACTAGAGGCATAAATAATATATTTAAGAAAACTTGTAAAACTTGTAAACATATATAAAAGATATTTATTTAAACTATAAAATATATATATACATATATAATATAAATATAAAAACAAAAAAATTAAGAATAAAAATATTGGGCCAATTACCTCACAGGCCCAATTTCCAGTTAAAGAACCAAGATAAGCACCTGCAATACAATATAAGTCAGTCAAGGCCAAGCACCCAAGCACCAAACATCAAGACACATGGAGGAGGATCTCACAAGGGGGCTCAAAAAGGGGTGTAATTAATTAATCAATTAAATATAGAATATAAATATAAAAACAAAAAAAATATTTAAAAAAAATAAAAGAGAAATTTTTGGGCCCGAGGGCCAAGATCCAAGTTAGCCTAGCATCTACACATATGACCATAGGATTAACAACAATACACAAGCCTAACACACCAAGCGTCAATGCCAAACACAACTGGTGGCCTTTGTCTCACATCCAAATATTGGGTCGAGGGCCAATCTCCAAATATTCTAGTTGTATAACACCTGCAATCAACACAACATAGGTTAGCATCAACTAGAACACACAACACAAGTTAGAGCCTAGCGGCCAAGCACCAAATCACAAAGGATCCCATAAGAAACCAACACACAACCACCAAAGCCACGCTCAAGTGTCAAGCCCTATACCCTAAGCTTGCAAGCAACCAATGCACAATCACCAAAGCCACGCTCAAGCGTCAAGCCCTATACCCTAAGCCCACAGGTGCACCAAGCCCGTAGACCTTTTCCAAGCTACACGGAGAAGCCAATACACAAGCAACAAGCTCCAATGCATATCCTTGAGCAAGATATGCAAATATACAGTAAGATTACAAATGAAAACACTCGATAATCTCCATCGGATTCCTTTGTTGTTAAACAAAAAAAAATGTGTTATCTATGACAGGTATGGCTAGGTAGGTGTGGACGACAGGATTCGAACCTGCGCGGAAAGAGCCCACATGATATCTATTCATGCCCAATAACCACTCTGACACGTCCTCAACCAAAGCCAAGCGCCTGTTTCAAGCCACCAAGAGAAGTCGGATTAATTTCCACAATCAGTACACAACACAAAGCCAATGTACAAGCGCCAAACCAAGACACCAAGGAGAGGTCCATAATGTGCTCAACGTGTCAAGCAAGCAAGAAACATACAAGCTAGTGCCCAAGCACCAAGAAAGAAACAACATACAGGCCAGTGCCAAGAAGGAAGCAACATACAAGCCAGTGCCCAAGCACTAGTGCCATAGATCAAGAGCCAAGTCACAGAGAAGGAGTACCCACGATTCTACATGCAGTGTGCACTCAAACCAAGTGCCCAACGCCAAGCTCATGAGACATTGCCCACTGGAAGGAGCCCGAGATGGCATGGTTGCACAGCCAAAGGACTGTGCGTTTGAACCCACACAACCATTACACCTTCCCTCTGCTGAGCAGTTGACAAAAAAAAATGAAAATGAAAGAGGAGGTTGGCCATGGTGGTCGATCGTGTAGCCAGGGGCCTTGCAAGAGGAAAATCTTATGTGAAAATGAGATTTTAGGGTTTAGTAAATGAGAGCGGGAGGAAATGGAAGTGGCGCACGTGGGCTTCATGCGTGGCTGCACTTTATTTTATTTTAATTTTTATTATTTTTTAAATTTTATTTATTATTTGTTTTTATTATTTTTTATTGTATTTGATTATAGTAATTTATTTTTATATATTATTTATTTATTTTTATTAAATATTCTTATAATTAAATTTTAAAATTTAATTGCTTAAATTTAGGTAAACCTCAATTATTTAATAATAACACAAGAAAACATATTTAGTTTAAACTTTAATTATTTAATAATAACACAAGAAAACATAAATTTAAATATTATATGTTTTAAAATAAAATTAAAGTAATTATGATTAATCAAAGGTGATTAAGTATGTTTTATAAGTATAATTAATGTGATTAATTAAAAGTAATTAATCATTGGAATAGAATCACTAATTAATCATTAGTAATTAATTTTTTAAATTATGTTTAAATTATATTTAAATTTATGATTCATGTTTAAATTTAAAACTAGTTAAAGTGACTAATTAAATAGTTTAAGTGAAAAGTTTAAGAACTTAGACCAGGATAAGCGGAAGGGAACTTTATGCGCACTAGGAAGGTAAGTTAGATGAATTGGCGAGTACAGGGCAATGCTAGCGTAGCTACCAGGCGAGGGAGTCAATAGTTTTCTTAGGAGAAGATGTAAAGCTTAGAGGCTTTAACCCTAACCTAGCCACTTCCCCTAAATAGAGTAACGTATGTTTACAGACAAGTACAAAAAAAACTTACGCCTAACCCTGTTTTCTAGTTTAAGTTGCGCAAATGTGAAATCTCCTAGATTCACCCTGATAAACTTTGGTTGATGTAGATTCAAGTATACAGGATGGTTAGGATGAGATTAAATCAAGGTAAAGGGGCATCGACGCAGAGACTACCAACGCCGCCACCACCATCACCTGAATTAGCTCTCATTCTTCACTCTTTGGAGGCCAGAAATGAGACTTTAAAGGGGCGTCAACCAATAGGGATTGAAGTGGAAGCCCCACCATATGGAATGGGTAATCTTGAAGCATCGAGGGATTCAGGGGGAGGGCCTCCACCTGAAGACATCACTAGAGAACTACAGAAGATCAAAATTCCAGAGTTTGTCGGGGGTCGTGCCAGTGAACGTGTCGAGGCATGGTTAGAAGGCATGAAAAGGTGTTTCACCTTAAGAGACTATGCATCCACATCAAGGTGAAGATAACGATTTTTCAGTTCAGAGACAGTGCCCTGAACTGGTGGGGCAACCTGGAGAGGCAATTGCACCTTACCCCGGACACTGTCTCTTGGGAAATTTTTGAGGAGAGGTTTTGAAGGAAATATATACCAGCTTACTATGAGGAACAACAAGTGGGAGCATTTCATGCTCTAGTACAAGCAAACAAGACTTTAGAAGAATATGAGACTAGGTTTATGAAATTGGTCAAATATGTTTCATACATGGATAATGATCAACGACAGGCATAACTCTTTGTCTATGGGTTAAACCCTAAGATAAGGGCCATGGTACGGTTGTGGAAATTGTCTTCGGTAGCAGAAGCAATAGAAAATGCACATTATGCTGAGGAACACGTGAACTTAAATGGAGGTATGAGGTCGACCTTTCCACATTGTCCTAGATTCATGGGGAAAGCACCTATGACATTCTCCAGGGGAGGGAGCTCCAGGCCACCTCCATTTGGTAATAGAGTCACACCAAGGACAGTCGCCACAGGTATTTCAATGGCAGTGAGTGCAACATCCCATTCATCACCAACGACACAGGTAGGTCCACAACCTTCTCAGGGAGCAACTAGTAGGGGCAGGGGTTCCAGAAGAAGGAACTCATTTCAGAGGCAGTCACATAGCAGTGCATAGGTTCAATCTCATGTTACATGTTGGGGATGTGGAGGATGCCATTACTAGCGTGACTGACCAAAGTTAAAATTAGGATTTGTGCATAGAGAAGGAAAGGCCCCGATGAGAAGAGAAAGTGGTAGCCACCATATTTACGCAACGGTTAATAATCGATAGGAAGAACATCAATCCATGGTGGTGGAGTCATCAGGTACGCTAAATAATATCAATGTTAAGATTTTATTTGATTATGGTGCTACAAATAGTTTCATTTCACCATCTACATTAGAAAAGAGTGGGTTGGCATCCTACGAGCATGACGACTTTAAACAATTCAAGATGGCTTCAGGGGAAAAACAAGTGGTAGGACCTAGCATTGATAATTTCCTAGTAGACCTGGGGGTGTTCTCTACCAAGCTGAAGGTATACGTCACTGCTCTCGGGGCATATGACCTAATCATTGGAATGGATTGAATAGAAGCTCATCTAGCTATGGTAGATTGTTTCATAAAAAGGGTGCTTTGTGTTGATGACGAAGGAAGGCCAGTAGAGATCCAGGGTGTACAGAGAAAGGTGTCTGTATGCTTTATGTCAACTATGCAGGTTAAGTGGTGCATGAGGCAAGGGTGTCGAATTTATGTAGTGGAAGCAGTGAGTGAAAGGAAAGGACCCTCCTTGGATCAGTACCCAGTATTGTCAGAGTTTAAAGATGTTTTTCTGAATGAGTTACCAGGGTTACCTCCTGAGAGGGAGCTTGATTTCACTATTGAGCTAAAACTTGGTGCAGAACCAATTTCCAAAACTCCGTATAGGATGACAAACCCAAAACTTTGTGATCTGTAGATGCAGTTGAAAGAGCTACTCAACTTAGGGCTAATAAGGCCTAGTGTCTCACCTTGGGGTGAACCAGTAATTTTTGTGAAGAAGAAGGATGGTTCCTTACGATTGTGTATAGATTACGGGGACTTGAACCGTGCTACAATGAAAAATAGGTATCCAATTCCACGAATAGATGATCTCTTTGATCAGATGAAATGAGCAGCGGTATTCTCAAAAATTGATTTGCGATCACGGTATCACCAGTTAAGGATTAAGGAAGGCAATATTCCTAAAACTTCCTTTCGAACTCGGTTTGGGTATTACGAGTTTGTTGTAACACCTTTTGGATTGACCAATACACCAACAATATTCATGAGCCTCATGAACGGTGTATTCCAGAAGTACTTACACCGCTTTGTACAAGTCTTTTTAGATGATATCCTCATCTATTCCAAGAACGAAACAGAACATGAGGAACACTTGTGAGTGGTGTTCTCCTTCCTTAGAGAGAACAAATTGTATGGGAAGTTGTCAAAGTGTTCCTTATTCCAGAAAGAAATCCACTATTTAGGTCATATCATTTATGGTGAAGGAATCTTTGTGGACCCAGAAAAGGTAAAGGCCATTATGGAATGGCCAATGCCGACAAATGCTCAGGAGGTAAGAAGCTTCATGGGGCTAGTAGGTTATTAATGGATATTTGTGGAAGGGTCCTCTAAAATAGCGAAACCTATCAACACTTTGCAGCGCAAGGGGGTTAGGTATGAATGGACAAAAGAATGTGATAGTGCATTCATCAAGCTTAAAAGGTTGCTAACTAGTCCACCAATTCTACGAGTGTCGGATATGGAAAAGGACTTCATAGTTTGCATGGATGCCTCGAAGCAAGGGTCGGGGGCTGTGCTAATGTAGGATGGAGGAATGATAGCTTATGCATCAAGGAAGTTGAAGAAATAGGAGGAACTTTACGCTACTCATGATTTAGAGTTGGCAGTTGCAATGTTAGCTTTAAAACTTTGGAGGCACTATCTAGTAGGGAGAAACTTTGAGCTCAAAACAGACCATCAAATTTTAAAACATCTCTTCACTCAAAGGGATCTGAATGCCAAGCAAAGGTGATGGAGTGAGTTTATGAGTGAGTACGATTTTGGTATTTCATACATCAAGGGAAAGGAAAATGTGGTCGTGGATGCCTTGAGCAGGAGACCACATGTCTTCTCCTTGGTACCCTTAAAAGTCAATCTGAGGGAACATGTGTTGATGCAAATCCATAGAGACAGTTGGTCTTTAAATGTTACTTCAAACCTCCAGAATGGGAGGCAATTAGATCCAAAGTATGAAGGATATATTCTGGAAGCAGATCGACTATTAAGATATCAAGGAAGGATGTACATCCCCGAAGGTGGGGATATTCAAAGCGTCATATTGAAGGAAGCCCATAGAGCACTTTATTGTGCACATCTGGGTGTGAAGAAAATTTATGCAGACATAAGGAGACTCTTCTTTTGGGTAGGCATGAAGCACGATATAGTCCATTTTCTCGCCAAGTGCCTAAAGTGTCAACAAGTGAAAGCCAACCACCATCACCCGGCAGGTCCCCTACAACCACATGATGTCCCTATGAACAAGTGGGAAGTCATCTCTATGGATTTTGTGGTGGGGTTTCCACTCACATCTCATAGACAGAATGAAATTCTTGTGATAGTTGTTAAGTTAACCAAGAGTGTTCATTTTATTCTGGTTAGAGACACTTATGATGTCACTGATGTGGCACGCGTGTTTGTAAGTGAGGTCATACGTTTGCACGGGATAACTAAGAAGATCATTTCAGATAGGGATTCCACATTTTCTTCTAGGTTTTGGACAAGTTTGCAGTTAGCATTGGGGACTCAGTTGAACTTAAGCACAACTTATCATCCTAAAACAGATGGTGAAACTAAGAGAGTAAATCAAGTCATGGAAGACATGCTTAGGATGTATGTCATGGATAATCAAACCCATTGGGAGAAGTACCTACCTTTGGTAGAGTTCACCTACAATAATAGTTTTCATAGCTCCATCAGAATGACACCCTACGAAGCTCTATATGGAAGGCCATGCATAACTTCATTGAGTTGGGAGAGGTTAGAAGACCGAGTAACAGTTGGGCCAGAGTTGATTCAACAGATGGAGGAACAGGTGATTCAGATTAGGCAAAGACTAAATGAAGCACAGGATAGACAGAAAAGTTATGTGGATGCACACAGGACTGACTGAAGTTTTAAAGTGGGAGATCAGGTTTTCATTTGTATCATGCCTAATAAGAGTACCATTCGGTTTAGGAAGGGGACAAATTTTTCACCTTGATTTATTGGACCATTCAAAATACAAGAGAAAATTGGACCCATTGCCTATCATCTCGTACTGCCATCCCACTTGCACAAAACTCATAATGTTTTTCATGTATCTGTTCTACACCATTATGTTTTTAATGATTCATATAAACTAAATTTGAAGGAATTGAAGGCATCGAAAGTGGGAACCCTCATGGTAGAACCATTATGAATATTGGACCGTAGAGTTCGATAGCTCAGGAACCATCTAGTAGACCAAGTTGAGGTCCAATGGGACATGTATAGTCCATTATCTGCTACTTGGGAAGATGTTGAGACATTACGACGAGATTTTCCCTCACCTTTTTTACCACCTCGAGAATATGTTCTCGAAGGTTGGGTGTATGTAATGCCACCTTTTGACTTAGACAACTAGGATTACCCGAGGCCTAAAAACCTTTATTTTCTATTCACAGTGAAACTATTAAATGATACACTTGAACTTTTAAGATGTATGAACCTTTATGAATGTTTCAATGTATTTGAATAATGATGGATATGATGCGATCTACTATGTGAATGTAAATTCTATAAATGTTTAAATGTTATTGATGATTATGGATATGATGCAATATACTGTGTGAATGTGAATCCCATGAAGGTTTAAATGTTATTTGAATGATGTTGGATATGATGCAATCTATTATGTAAATGATAATTCTATGAATGGGTGACGTTAATTGAATTATGGGATATTATAAGATCTATTTCTAACTCAAAAACTTCGATGTTAAATTTGTTGGTACATGGATACCGAATTGAAATTATGGTTGTATGAAATTATGTGATGATAATGCATAGATATGTATGAGTTTGTACTACAGACTAATCTACAGGTCATTGGGATATGAAATAGCCAAGGGATAATGGTAATAAAAGTGGATGTCATGACCTCCAACCGAGAAACAATATGGTATGAATCTTGTATGTGAACTTATATTGGTTTGAATGCATTGCTATGATATGTGGACCATTGCAAGATTTTGGGTGGTGAGATTGTCTAAAACAGAATAAACGATGACAAAACTCCCAACGACATGGTGCCACTGTATATTCCATTGTAGGGTGTGGACCCTAGTCCTATTAGGAGGGTTGGAGTCATTTCCCACCATGTATCCTCTGAAACTTGGATTCATGGGAGGACAGTGTTAGCTCACGCTCCCCTATACATGTGATGATGACTGTCAATTGCCTGCTGGGGAAGCTTGGTCAAGATAGTGACACATCCGCTTACGAGTTCTATTTGGAGTTAGGTCAATATAGTTGACGCTCCAACATAGTCCAGCAGAGGAAGGATAGGAATGGAATATGGAAGTAAGTTACGGGGGAAGGATGAGTAGAAATAGTTGAGAGTGTATGGAGATTTGTCAAAAATGCAAAGGAAACAAGACATTTTTACATGTGAGAATGATCAAGTTATATGCTTTTTCTACTTTGTATATATTGTATAAATATATGTGTTTTTTGTTGTCTTCTACTAATGATTTCAATTTCAACTATGTTTATGCTTGTGAAATATGAAATTCTAATGTTTTTTGTGTATTTATGGAATGTGGAATATAGACATTATTAGTGACATGAATGCATCAACTTCACATGTCTTACTGCTACAAGTTCATGGCATCTCTACTATGATATTATGTTCTTATTTCAACTAGATATGGTTGCATTTTTCTCTTTTCTTTATGAAATTCCTTCAATTTTCAACTTTAATGGAATTTATAAGCCCAATGCTCTTTTAACACTTTGGTAATTGAATTGCTAGGTGAATTTTCATGTCTATCAAAGACAACCTAAGATCCACATTTTTGTTGCAAGATTCAAAGAACAAATGGGATACATACCTGATGCTCGTGTAGAGTATCAATCTCTTTCTAGAGAGCTTTCTCTTAGTCTCCTAGATGCTATAATTAAGCATGCCAACATGGAATATTGATTGGTATGTCATTTTATGTTGTTCTTATTCTATTGGTTATTTTGGTGAGTTAATTATATATGCGGTATAGGATTTTTTATGAACCAATGCTATATGAACGGGGAGCTTTCAATTATCAATGTCAAGATTTGAAATGGCGATTGCAAGTGAGAAAGCAAAAGATTAGTCATAGATGGCAATTGCAAGTGAGAAAGAAAAATATTAGTCATAGATGTTACTTCTGTTGTATATTCAATATTCTGGTTGGGGAGCTCTCAATTATCAATGTCAAGATTTGAAATGGCGATTGCAAGTGAGAAAGCAAAAGATTAGTAATTGATGACGATTGCAAGTGTGAAAGAAAAATATTAATCATAGATGTTACTTCTATTGTATATTCAATATTCTGGTTTTCTTTAGCTATTTTTTTGTTCTTTCTCTTTTAAACCGGTATATACATTTTTCTCTTCACATATTAACCTACATTTTGTGCTTGACATATTGACATATTATTATAAGTTCATGGAATCTCTATTGTAATTTTGAGTAATTTCTTAAAATTCTTAAAATTTTGATCAAATTTTGAGGCCTACTTACTTAGAATCTATTCTCCATGAAATATCATTAAATATTTTTGTTTGAACAATTTTCTAAATTTTACCTATTAGTGTTTATTTCCTCTAAAATAAATTATCAATATTTATTTACAGAGAACAAATTTCAAATTAGTAGTATTTATCTGCTTTGTGTATAATAAAGTTTTAAAATATATTTAATGTTTTACTATGTTGTTGATTTAATTCAAAGTTAAAATGGATTGGGTTTAGTTGTGTGTATGTCAACTTTATGTTGAGTACACCATTTTGTTTTTTTATTTTTGAAAAATATTAATATTTGAAAATTAATTTTTTTAATATAATTTCATTATTGAAGATTATTTTTTAATCAAAACTCTATTATTAAAGATTTAATTTCTTATTAAAACTTCATTTTTTTAAAGTCTTAATTTTACACATGACATTCATGAAACCCAAAATTTCAAATGTAAAATTGAAAGTTAAAATTTTTAACATAATTTCTCCCCCGCTTCCTATCATTCTCTCTCTACCCCACTTCTATGTCTACCTCTCTGCTTCCCTTCCTCTCATTATCCCTCTCTCTACCCCCCCCCTCTCTTTCTCCCTCTCGTCCCTCTCACACTTTGTTTCTACCCCTCCTCTTTGTCTTTATCTCTCCCTCTCTCACACTCTCACACATACTCTCTCTCCCCTGCCCCAATCTCTCTCTCCCCCCCATGCCACTATCTC
>ML778240.1:172704-215123 GCA_009831015.1 Picea engelmannii | reverse complement strand
TTGTTAGTCTCTCTCTCTCTCTCTCTCTCTCTCTCTCTCTCTCTCCATCTAAAGGTTAGGCATGTATAAAAATGAATGAAGGATATGTGCAGTAGATAAATGTATCCTTGCCTATAAGGTGAGTGTTAAGTTTTTGTTCTTCTTCCAATGGATTACTTATATGAGTACTTATATGGACATGACCATCACCTAGACAATGAACTAGACCTAGACCATCACTTAGACCCCCCTAGCTCCATCTAAACCTACACATAACCTATAATCTACCATTAACCCCATGCACACCCAATCCTAAGTGAAGTATGCCTATAACTCTTATTTTATAATGATATTTTATGGATATGATCGTTCACCTATGGATTAATAATGATCTCACATGATTTAATGATGATTATGGTATGTTGATTCTTCTTTTTTATTTTAATATAAGCATAATATTATAGTTGATTCGATATTCTTTCTTCATAATCAATGTTTGAATCCCTCTCTATATCTCTCATCTTCAACTCTCTCCCTCTCTCTGTCTCTCTATCCATCTATTTCTTTCCCTCCTCCCTCGCTTTCCATCCCCTCCCCCCCCCCTCTCTCTCTCCCCATCCAAGTCTCCTCTCTCTCTTCCCCTCTCCAAGTCTCCTCTCTCTCTCTCTCCTCCTTTCTCTTCCCCCTTTTCCCTCCCTCCCACTATCTCTACCCTCTTTGTCTCCTACATCTACCACCTCTTTCTATCTCTCCTTGTTGTTAGTATCACTCACACTCTCTCTCCCACCTCTCCCTATATGAACCCCCCTCTTGGTCTTCCTCTCCCACCCTCTCCCACTCTTAAACAATTCATATCTATCCCATTCTAACTTTACCTCTTGCATCTAACCCTTTCTCTCTCACTCCCTGTATCCCCCTCTCTCCCCCACTCTCTCCACCTTGCTCTATTTTCATATATCTAACCCCCCTTCCCTCTTCCCCTCCCTTCCTCTCACTCTCTAAATCTATACCCCCTTCTCTATCTACCTATCCCTCACTCTCTTTTTCTTCTTCTCTCCCCCTCTTGCACTCTCTTTCTTCCTCTCTCTAAATCCCCCCTCCCTACATTGCAAGGAAATAAATGGTCTTTACCTAGACATGTCAAGTCCTATACCTAAACATAGACATAGCAAGAACTAGATAGGAAAGAACTAGAGAATGAGATATACCTATACAATGACCATGATGTATATCATGACATAGACCTAGACCATGATATAGAGCTAGAGATAGATTTAGCCAATGACCTAGAGCTTTATGTAGACCATGAACTAGACCATGACATAGAGATAGATCTAGAGTTAGATGATGACCTAGAGCTTGACATAGAGCCCCCATACTCTCACTCTCTCATTATCTACCCCGCATACTCTCACTCTCTCACTCTCTACTCCCCTCTCCTTGTCCCTCACTCTCTTTTTCTTCCCCTCTCCAGGGATGATTTTAAGGATTAAAATTTATATTAAAATGTAAAAACCTGGGCTAATTTTACTGGTCCTTAATATGAAAAATATAAAATGTTTGGCGATATTTTGGTAAAAATATTCAAAATTATAAGCATTTTATATAGTTTCTATAACAATTTGGCAATTTTGAAGGTAAAATAATTTTATTCTATGGAATTTGGGCGAATCGTTTTTTGGGAAAAACCATGGAAAATTAGCCCATTTATGAAATTTAGTCCCTAAAATCATCTATGCCCCTCTCACACTCTCTTTCTTCCTCTCTTTGCATCCCTCCTCCCTACATCGTAAGGAAATAAATGGCCTTGACCTAGACATGTCAAGAAATAAACCTAAACCTAGACATAGTAAGACCTAGACATGGAAAAACCTGGAGAATGACATAGACCTATATGATTACCATGACATAGATCATGAGATATACCTAGACCATGACCTAGAACGCGACATAAAGATAGAGATGGATTTAGACGATGACCTAGAGCTTGACGTAGACCATGACCTAGACCACCACATAGAGATAGATATAGATTTATAAATTGATCTAGATATTGACGTAGACCATGACATAGACCCCCTTTGTTCCATATAAGCCTAGGCATAACGTATACTCAATCCTTAACCTTCTCTTCACTCAAGCCCTGAGTGCACTATGCATATATTTTTTGTACAACCCTTACACCCATGTCACCCACATCTTGGTGCTATAAAGATTGTTCTATCCTTGAAAACACTTTCAATCCTAACCCCTTAGGCCTTAGTTTTCCCCATACCCCTGTACATATTTATTCATAAAGAGGTATGGTGTATATTAAATGCTATATCTGTTGCATTAAGAGTGCACACACACTCCTATGAATTGACTGAGTTGTAGTTGTTGGTTGTTTATACTCTGCAAGAACACATATGTGTTCCTAGAATGCACACACATTTTAGTACACATGCATTATAAAAATGCGTGCATGTTCTGCTGGGAATTTTTTGGTTCCAAGCACACTGAACCTCATGTATCTCATGGCCGACAAAAATCCTTGACAACTTCAGAAAAAAACAACCCTCACAGACAAGTTTTACTTATTTTAGTCTTCTTGTTAGATTCACAGAGACTTTTGTGCTATTGACACACCATTGCAGGAAAATTTGGAAGGCAACTTTGTCAAGTGAAATTGGAATTGTTGTTTGTATCTACTTGTGTCTTCTTGGAATTGGAAGAAAAATTTGTCCAAGTGAAATTGGAATTTTTGTTTGTATCTTCTTGTGTCTTCTTGGAGTTGGAAGAAAAATTTGTCTAAGTGCAATTGGAATTGTTGTTTATTTATTCTTGTGTCTACTTGGAATTGGAAGAAAATTTTGTCGAAGTGTAATTGGAATTTTTGTTTGTATCTTCTTGGAATTGGAAGAAAAATATGTCCAAGTGAAATTGGAATTGTTGTTTGTATCTTATTGTGTCTTCTTGGAATTGGAAGAGAATTTTTTCCAAGTGTAATCAGAATTGAAATTATTATATGTGGCTTCTTTTGTAATACAAAAACAAATTTCTCCACTTGGTTGTGCCTTATTAAATAATACAAAGACAAATTTATGGTGGGTGTTTGGAATCCAATTTTTATATTTAAACATGGGGAACCACTGGATTTGAGAAAGAAAGTCCTTGAGAAAAAATAAATCGATCGAAAAGGTAGAAGAAGAAAGAGAAAAACCAAACTTACGCATGTCAGAGCATAGTCTTTCAGAAGACGGAAATCCAATTTATAGCAAAATATATCCTGTTATTATTTCTCCTCCATCACCAGAAGAAAAGCGCAAGATTTCATTAGAGAGAAATCTAAACAATATATCAGCAAGAAAACTTTGTGTGGATGATTGGATGATGGAGGATTTTCTTGGACCTGATTATACAGTGGATGAAATTAGAGAAGCAACTAGTGTACAACATTGTGGTGAAGAAGGCCATGTGGTGCAATCTCTTGTTGGAAAGTTAAATGTTCCAGCAACTAGAAAATATCATGTCCACTCTCCTCCAATAGTTGATCTGTTAGTAATTGAAGGCGAAAGAACTGCAATATTGTTAACTCCACAATAGGGAGGTTGAGAGTGTCAAAATAGGGGTTCAACATCCCTACTTAGATTGAGTAGTGCATGACGAAGAAGTCCTAAATGTAGTTAGGTCAATGAAATTGGTCTAACATCACTTGAAGATAAGTTACCTAATGGTATTATTCGTTATCACTCTTATAAAATAATCCAATAATATTTTGAATCAAAATCCGATACTATTAAATGCCAATTATTTTTATCTTTGTTAAAATCTAGAATTTTGACTATTGTTAGGAGAGTTTTAGGCATTAAAACAGTCAAAAGTGTAGAAACAAGCCTTCATATTGTTAGAAACCTTGTAGATAATTTTCAAACAATTGGTAAAAAGACTCTTTCTAAATATCACAATGTAGACTGGTGTGTCTTGTCCTAGTCAATTGCTAGCAAGATCACAAGAAAATATCCTTTGCTACAACAAAGCTCTCACCTCATGAAATGCAATTTCAAAACAGTTAGAAAGTATTCTCACAGATGAGATAGCCTCGACAAATGTTCCCCAATAGATTTGTGGTCCTTCATTGGAAGGCTACCTCATTCTAACATGAAGTTAATTGGAGTAGTTAAGGGACTAGTTCAGGATTTCTAGCATGAGAACACAAGGCCTTCTTCCAACCAAAAAGATGTAGTAAAATTGAGAAGGGGATCTAGGGACTATGAACCCCATATTAAACACTTTCTTGACATTACATAGATAGAATTGTATGAGAGATTCAGAACAATACATAGTGCACTTAACTTAGGTCAAATATCTTTCCATAAATGAAAGCCTTTGTATGTTTGAATAAACACAATCAGTAACACATGTTGTTGTATATATTACATTGAATATGGTTATTATTATCACACACACACACACACACACACACACACACACATATCGTGATTTTCATAACACCCTTTTGCATGAATGCCCAATTATATTGATGTCATCTTCATCTAGAGAATTTATTAACAACATCTTGTGTACAAGGCCAGAGGGTATTACATTTTATCAAAACATATGCTTAGATGGGATATGCCCTAGGTGTGGTGGAATGACATTACTAAGCAATTGCATCCATGTAAGTGATGAGTATGAATTGGGAGGAAGGAGGTTTCTTTGCAAAGCTTTAAATATATGACATGTGATATTGATGGAGGACAAGAAAGAAAAAATATACAATTGGTTACTTCCCAAGTATGAATTTGTGACTTCATGAAGGACTTAATAAAAAACACACAACATTATGTTCAACATATCCATGTGGCTCGATGGAAAGATGAGTATTTTAGAATATGCAGAGATACATTTCATGTTGGTACTGTGTTATCATCGTTTGATTTTGCTGAGAACTACACCCTTCAACCGCAAAATGAGATTCAAAACCAATATTATCTCTCATATCAGGTCAACATAATGGTACATATCACATATAGTCTTGGACCAAATAGTAATGAACAAAACAAAGTTATATTGAAAGAGTATCACCTCTACATAAGTGATGATCGGTGCCATGACTTTGCCTATGTACAACATTGTTTTCAGTTGTTGTACAATAACCTTAGGGAGAAGAACATATAGATGGATCAACATTGGATTTGGTTAGATGGTTGTGAATTCTAGTTAAAAATTGCTCATGTATTTCAATGGTTGTGTATGTTGCAAAAAGAACTAAATGTACCACACATTTGGAACTATTTTGAGTCTGGGAATGGGAAAGGGGAGCATAATGGAGCAGGTGCATGCATAAAAAGAGAATTATTCAGGAAAAAAATGAAGCTCACTACTACTTCCCTCATTCAAGATGAAAAATCCATTGTTGAATGGTGTTCTTTGGTGGGAGAGGGAAAAGGAACCTGAAGACCAATCACACAAGAAAGAACACGTACATAGATATTTTTGGGAGATGGTCTATGTAGATCAATGACAATGGTATGAATGTAAAACAATATAGAGCACTCGTGGATTCCATTTAGTTAGAACATCAAAAAATGAAATAGCTAAAATATGGATGAGAAAACTATCTTGATTATGTGGTCCATGTAGTAGTAATGAATGTGATGATTGTGAATCAATAGTCTGGGTTGATAGATGGGATCATGTATCAATTCCCATTGGTCAATGTATAACTATGGAATTATCCCAATTGGAGGAAGAACAATCAAGTATTTCTGTAGATTATGATCATGTCTCAAATCTCGTACTGCTAGGTTCGTTGAATCCTTCTATTAAATTTTGAATAACTAGAATTAATGTTTTATGCTTTGGTCATTAAGTGGACTCACATTTTGGCACTCCATTTTTGCAGGGCACATATACGTAGTGGTTTATCCAAGAGATAATGAATGGGGCAACGATTATTTGTTGGGATGATGCTTAGAGGGAAAGTAGACCCTCATGCGATCAGTAACAAACTCTGAAGAAATTGAATTTCTGATTGGGACAATGGTTATTAAAGGAGAATATCTAACATAGAATGAAAGAAAACAAAATAAATGTGGTTATCTATTTCAATATTATAAACGAGGTCAATTCATATACCACTTTACTAACTTGGTTATTAGTACAAACCTCTAACTACAAACAATGTTGAGAAAGAACTCATCAAAGGTACGATACTTGTTGCCTTAATATGATCACGAAAAGTTAATGGAAAACATCAGTATTAGAAGTGATATCGATGGTCTACTTGAATGACCATTTAGGTATGTAAAACGAATAATTTTGGCTTCATTTTGATTTCTGTTAAAATATTTGTAATGTTGTTAAAATATACACTACCTTAAAATATACCCATGCCATGCCTTACTTTTCCATGCCTTTCCTTGCCTCGCCTTTCCTTTCCTTACCTTCACTTTCCTTTCCTTTACTTGCCTTGCCTTACCTTTCCATCCCTTCACTTGAATTGCCTTTTCTTGCCATCCCATCACTTGCCTTGCCTTGCCTTTTATTTCCTTCACTTGCCTTTCCTTGTCTTTTCTTGCCTTGATTTGTCTTCACTTTCCATGACATGCCTTGCCTTGCCTTGCCTTTCCATGCCATGCATTCACTTGCCTTTCCATCCCATCACTTTCCTTTCCTTCACTTTCCATGCCATGCCTCTACATTCCTTCACTTTCCATTTCTTGTTTTTCCATACCATGACTTTCCATACCATGTCTTTACATGCCTTGCCTTTCCTTCACTTTTCTTCACTTGCCATGTATTTTCTTTCCACACCATTACTTTCCATACCATACCTTTCCATGTTATTCCTTGCCTTCACTTGCCTTCACTTGCCTTCACTTTCCTTTCCTTCACTTTCCTTCACTTTCCTTTCCATCCATGCCTTGCCTTGATTTTCCATGCTTTTCCTTGGCTTGCCATGCCATGCCTTGATTTCATTTGTCTTTCCTTTCCTCCACTTACCTTTCCTTCACTTGTCATGCCATGCCTTCCCATGCTTTTACTTCACTTGCCTTGCCTTGTCTTTCCTTGCCTTCACTTGCCTTGTCTTCACTTGTCTTCACTTTCCTTTCCTTCACTCGCCTTCACTTTAGTTTCCTTGCCTTGAATTCACTTGCCTTTCCATTCATTCCTTGCCTTGAATTTCCATTCATTCACTTTACTTGCCTTCACTTGCCTTACCTTCACTTGACTTTCCTTCACTTTCCTTTCAATTCATGCCTTACCTTTCCTTTCCATTCATTCACTTGCCTTCACTTTCCTTTCCTTTACATGCCTTCACTTGCCTTGCCCACACTTTCCTTCACATTCCTTGTTTTCACTTGCATTTCCTTCACTTGAGTTTCCATTCATTCCTTACCTTTCCCTTCCATTCATTTCCTCGTAATGTCTTTCCTTACCATGCCTTGCCTTGTTGTTACACATCAAAATGTCACACTTGAGTTACGTCACCCTAAGTGTCGCAAGTGTCATATGCACCTTCCAAAGTGTCAAATTCACTTTGTGAGGTGTATCCACCCCTTCAAATCATAAAAATATTTTTTCAAGACCCCTAAGTCATATGGGAGGAAGACAACCATCATTTTTAGGTCAAAACACACTTTTTCCTTGGAAAATTCAACCCTTTTTTGAGAATTTATGAAGGGATCCCCCCCCTATCCATACTGGGGATGGTCACATAGTTCTCCCTATACCACTATATGGGAGTACCACTTATAGTGTGCCTCCATGTATCTCACTAGGTGGAGCACCATTCTTGTCAACAGAAAGGGGGGATGTCCCCCACCTTATTTGACCGACCAACTCTTTGAGATGGGGTTAGTTGTGTTTAACCCTCATGCTTGGGATTCATTATAGGATATGATAAAATCCTCAAGGATCCATATTATCAACCATACCCCTCATTTTCTCATGGTTTTTGTGCCTCTTAAGCCTATATATTGAGGGATTTCCAAGGTGAAAAATGGGGAAGGATTGGAGAATATCAAACCTCTAATCTCGAGGAATCTTTCAGGTATGAAACCTTTGATAATGTACATTCGTTCAAGGGATGGATGAGGAGAGAATGAAGTGTTGCATCATCATCCATGGTTTGTAAGTATTCTCTTTGGGTTCTCATTTGAATATACATGTCCTATTTTGTTCAAGCTTGTGTATTGTTTCATGTGTTTGTCTATTGCTCCTTCAATATTTGTAGATGAATTTGTTTCATATAATAAAATAGAGTAGGATTTAGTAGTTTATATTTTCTTCCCTTTCCATGTATTAAGTTTCCCCAGGGAGTTTGTATATCAAGCTCGGATTGGAAGAAGCGAGGACAAACTTCGAAACAAGGTGCATCACACCTTTTCTCCCTCTCTCTTTTTGATTGTTTAAACTGAGTTCAAAGGGATGTTAGTGTCCATTTATACTTTTTTTTATTGTTATTAGGGGTCTTTAATCCAAGGGATATTAAACCTATCCACAGGGGAAATATTCTGTAATAGAAATTGGCAACTCCACTGGGGAGGGACTTTGACTAGTCTTTCCTTGGATCATCTGAATCCTTTTCCTATCCTTAGATCGTGTTTTATAGTTAATTATAATATAATTCCCCTTCCCTCTTCTTCATTGAATATATCACATATGAATTGATTGAGTTTTATGAGTTTTTATCCTTCTTGACCAATTTTCTGAACTATTTAGAAGGGTGGCACTCCCCTGCAGTTCATACCAGGGTGCCACTCACTTCACTAGTGCTCCCCAAAATCCTACCATAGGGCACCATTAGTTGAATAGAACCCCTCAGAGCCTCCTACAGAGTTCCATTCCTCTAAATGGAACTCTTTCTTCTTGAGAATAGGGGTGCCACTCCCACTATTTTTGCATTTTTGCCTCCTTCTACTTTCTCTTTCTCAGTCTCATATTGAGGGGATCTTTTCCCAGATAATTCTTATTATCTTTGACTTTGTATGGATTGAGGATTTTATGTTTATCACTCAATTTTACCTTTGATGAGATTTAAATCCTCTTATACATTGCGATATTAGTCCACTTTTTTTGGTCTTTGTCTCATGATCTTTCAATTAAATAATTTGATTGGAAGAGTCTACTAAGGTTTGATTGGTATTGATTTTTTGTTCAATCTTCTTTAGAACATCTAAGTATTTTGAATGATCGATATTTTTTTTCTTACCACAATCTATCTTGAATACTTCTTTCTTTTTGTTCATCTTTAAGGATTGTTGAGTGATTTCCTCTTCCTCTTTTTCATTGTTTGCATTCTTTGAGTCTTGTCATTGTTTTGAGTGCATTTCTTGTTCGATCTTTTTACTTTGTATTCCTTTCTATCAACATTGGATTCTTGCATTGACAGTAAGGAAGTAGAAATAAATTACAATTGATTTAGGTTCATTTCATTTATAATCAAACGAATAGAAATTGTTTGCATTCAAAGTTTTGGGTGGTAAACTTCATTGGGTTTATGCATTTGGGAATGGAAAAAGACTCTTCTCCTTTCCATAGATAGAGTTCATCAAACATAAATATTTGAATCTCATTTTTTTGCACTCTTTTGGAGTCGAAGTCATGAACATCATCAATTTCGCTTCCATACCCTTTGAGTAAACAACAACCCAATAATCAATATGCTAATTAAAATCTATCTAGAGATTTTTATTTCTAGGAAAATTTAAACCTACATTAGCTTAAGTGTAGGGATTTGGAATAGGTGTTCAAAATAACTTTATAAATCCGTAAACAAGAATATAATCATACGATAGGGAGAGAAAATCCAATTTTTGTATAAGTGTAGCTGGGAACCCCCTCTCACATGGGGGATAAACACAAGATCACGTGCGGGAGAGCACTGGAGATTACCTCTCTGAGGCTCAAACAATCATATAAGGATGAGTGTTTATAAGGGTTTTTCTTGAGAAATGACTGGTTTCATTTGGTCTAGGTTCTTTGTGAATCCCGAATCCATTCAAGGTCCTTTAGAGTCTTACCAATCCACTTGTCTTCATTTCTCTTGAAGAACTTTGGAATTGATATCATGCCCATACGTTTGGACCCAAATGTCGACTGTACCCACCTAGAGGCTGATTGCGAGTTGGTAAAATTAGTGGATTTTATCTTTAGGGTTCATACACAAGGTGATGATAGAGAAGAGTCTTTGTTGTACCTAGGTCATACATTGGTCAAACTCACTCAGGATCCTTGGAGGGTAACACATGAATATACCATGAGGGAACTTGCACTAAGGTGTAAGTATGTTAAGCAGGTCACCACTGTAACTAATCCACCAACTCTATCCAAACCCCTTCTAGATTTGATCTTGCGACGCTGGATTTCATCACCAACTAGCACTTCACTATGAAAAGGTTTGTTTATTTGGTTTGCTTCCTAGATTTTTTAGCGTGTGTTGTTTGTTTTTCCCTAGAAATCCATTAGGGTTAAGTCTATGTTTATGCCACCATTTCCTGCAACCACCAATGAAGGGACCCATTTTCCTAGGATACTGTTTGTTTCCCCTTCTGTGGGACACATTCGCCCTCCTTATATCGCCGCTTTGACTCTTCTTGGACTTACTATTGGGTTATTGGTCTAGGTGTTTTCCACTTCATTGATGCCACCCCAAGATCATCAACCTCATGTTGATCCTCTTCCTTCTTCACCTGTAGGGTCTTCTTCCCAGTATTCCTCTTCACCTAGTGAAAGCTCTGCAACTAGTAACCAGGTAGATAAGAAGAAGAAGAAAAATAAGCTAGGGGGGGAACTTCCAAACATTAAAGGAAATGTTGGAAGTGATCAAATATATATTTTTCATCATGTTGGGAGTGTTGATAATGTCGAAAATTCTACCAAGACACATCACAAACCAAAATTCCCTTGCAGGATTTGTAAGGGTAACCACCTTCTTAAGGATTTCCTTGGCATTCTCAAGGTAGTAGAAGTGTGGTCTTAGGGTCATCAACCCGCATCGTCAGTTGTTGCAGGTCATTCTAGTGACAAACCATCAACTAGTGATAATCAGGTTGGAAGTAAGAAAGGTATAGTCAAATTTCGTTGCCTTTTATGTAAGGAGATGCATGACACCTACCTTTGTCCTCGGATGGATGAAGCCTCATATCTGTTGGAAAAAGATTGTTGATGTCCAAAAAAACCTTCCGAAATCTTATTGTAGAAGATCTCCCATCTTTCTATTGGTTGATGAATTGGTCAATATAGTTCCATCATCAGTCAATCTGGTTCCATCATTAGTCAATTTGATTGGTCAGGTGATACATTTGTTTCAATCGTCAATTGAGTCGGTCGATCAAGTGATCAGTCTAATTTCAACTTTGATCGATCCCACTCTCCCCTTGGAGAGTGAAGTTAAAGTGGTCGATAGAATACCACCCTTTTTCAATCCCATTCCTCCTTTGAAGAGTGAGGTTGTCACTCAGGTATTTCATGTTTCTACATATTCATATGGACTAGGGGGGACCTCACCCATATCAACAAAACCCCCTCCGAGTAATGAGGCCATTCTCTTAGATTGGGGTGCACTCATAGAATCTTGTCTCCCTTAATATATACCTTTCCAAATCATTGTTCAGGTTTGTGGTAGGGATGTTCCTCAGACTATTGTCAATGATGGTGCATCAGTTATTATCGTATCCTCCATTGCTTGGAAAGATTTAGGTTCTCCTCCACTTGCGTCGATGACTTAGAATATGTTTGATTTTAACAGAAGAGTTACTCAAACTTTAGGGATCCTTCCTAAGATTTGTGTTACTTTGGGAGGGAAAATTTTCTTTATTGATGTGATGGTAGTCCACATCCCCTTGGATTTTAATTTTCTCCTTGAGCGAGACTATGTTTATGATATGAAGGTTGTTGTGTCCATGGTATTTCATTTGATATGTTTCCCTCACAATGGAAACATAGTGACCATAGAAAAATGTTCATTCATTGCCCCTCATATGATGACCAACCATCCAACTTCCCTAAATGGTCCTTATCTTCCAGTGAAATCCTCCCCGTCGTATTTCAATTATGTGCCAACCTATCCCATGCATTCAACTCCACATGAGAAGGAATCTCTCCCTTATTATGACTTAGATCTAGTGGTTGACATGGTGATATCTTCGATAGAGATATTAGATCCTAATCTCCCTACCCCTATTGCGGTCCTCAACATGCATTCCTTCTAGAGTGCATTTTTTCCACCTAGTGAGGATCTCTTGGAAGCCATGACCAAAGTTTGTCCCTTGACATGTATTCCTTTCAGAGCATTGTCCTCTTGGAATCCATAAACAAGTAGAGGTATTTTAGCATAGTTTATTAGTTAATTTCAATCTCATTAAAAAATGAAACCCAACTTTGAGCATAGTTGATTTGATGATTTCAATCTCATTAAAAAATGAAACCATGTTTGAGAAGAGTTTCCATTCTTTTGTCAAGCTTGTTAAAAAAAGAAACAGAGGGACTCAAGCATAGTTTCTAGTTTCAAGCTTGTGTAAAAATGAAACCTACCTTAGAATTATTTGATCCTTTGGTAGTACCAAGTCACGGGCATAATTATTTTCATGTGTTAAACTCATTAATAAATGAAACAACCGCCTCTCCTGTTGAGTCGAGTCTTTCCCTAGCTCTTGTAACTTACCCTTCCTTTAATTCGACTTTGGTTGTTTACCCTTTTCTCTATATAGTACAAAAAGCGGTGTCAAATTTAGCATTGATGCATGAAACGAATCTTGGGGGGGAAGATCTCCAGTCTCCAAACATCATGTTGGAGAATATCCACTATCTTCCATCATGCAAATGGGGGAAAAGTATCAACTATCCATGTGTCCCGTTTGAAACCTTTGGACATTATGTGTCTCATTTGAGCTCTTTTCAGACACCCTAAACATGAAAATATTTTTGAGTGAGCTTGCTTCCTTTCACACTCGTTAAAAGGTTTAAAAGGGTGTATTTTTAGTGGTAGTTTATCTCTTTTTCAACCTTGTGAGACTAATTACAAAAAAGGCCTACTCTTATCAAGCATGATTAGAAGAGTTATCCCTTGTATTTTTTTACACTTTTTTCGATCTTGGGAGACTAAATTTACAAAAAATTCATCCATGCAGTCACCTTTAAGTTCCTTCCGGACTCTGTAAACATAAAAAACCATCGAGTTTACCTTCTTTGGGCTCATAAAAGTATGCATAGAAGGACCTATGTGAGTCCAATCTCGAGGAACCATATGGGACCTGTTATCGCATATTCTATACTTTCTCAAAGACCAAGGAAAGTAAGGGAGATTAGCATAATAAACATGATATCCTATCACTATCACCTTAATAGGAAATACCCACTTTTTATGGATAGGAAGGAAATCCCCACTTTTTATGAATTTATTATGGATTCAATTGCATGGGTCTTATGTCAATTTCTGAGCCAAACTTTGTTGCATATAAACAAAATATCATGTATGGTCTGTTAATGGTTAGTTGTTAATGAATTGCTGCATAAAGTATGAGTTTCTTCAGCAAAGTCAGTCCAAAGGGGAAATTCGTGACAGAAGAAGGATTTCCTCTCAAAGTGACAAATATGGATTTTATTTTATGTGTTTATGATTGAGTTGTTGAAGACAATGGTTTGTAGAAAATTTTGGACAACAAGCTATTTTTTGGGGATAATGTGGTTATTTACATGTTTTGGATATGATTTGAATTATTTCTGATATTTAATATTCAAATTTTGGAAATATTTATGGGAGCTACAAGGAGGCATGCGTTTAAATGATTATCTAATTGTGTTTATTTTTTGTAAAGAATGAAAGAAGGGAGTCACAAGGGGTCCCACATACTTAGTTATTATTAAATAAAGACCCTTAACTATTATTATTATTGCTACTTCCCCTAAACTAAAATTAGTTATATTTAATTCACTTAACTAAAGGAGGTAGTTGAACTACTTCAATTGATTTGAAATGCATAAAATCTAAATGAGAAGGAAGAACAAGGGGATAATAGAAGGAGAAAACAATACTAAGGTGTGCTCTTTTGTTTTCATGAGATACTTCAGTTTTCATTCATTCTTGAGTTCATTAAAGGCCTAATTATTTTTTTGACAGTAGTGTCCTATTGTAGACAACAAGGTTCAAAGCTGAACCATATCATTCAGATGCTTGTTTCAGAGGTGTTGATCTATCTTTGATACTCTGTGCATACTTGTTTGTTTATGGATTAAATTTCATAACCGATAAATGATATTGTGCAGAGTTAAGTTGGCAACAGTCTGTGGCAAGCTGATCCAGATTTTAAAGTTTAGTTTTTACTTCTTGTCAGAGTCCTTTTATATGGTTTTCATCGAGGATATTTAAATTTGACTTTGGTCCATGCCCTCACAGGGATTTTGTAAATTGAAAGATACTTTGATTTTTTGGAATGCAATAAAATGATTGCTATTCTGTCTCATTTGCGTGTATATGTGACTTGGTTACTTTTGCTTTCGATCTTCACATTTATTTTCTTTAATCTGTATATTTTCAAAAAATTATATAAATTTTTAATATTTTGCAACAATATTTTAATTTAAAAAATCATCCTAAGCCCTTATAATTAATACTTGTGGATTGAGAAATAATTTTTGATGCTATAAAGCATCAGGTGATATTCTCGACTATCTTGTCTTAGCCATGCAGGATTCGAAAATGTTTGAGTAAGATAAATCATATAATTTCCTCAACATTTATTTGGCGACCATATTGGGGAGATCTTCCATATCTCTTTGGTTGATTGTATGCTTGATTATCATTGAGAATTTTATATTTCAGCTTTCGATTCTTTGACTGATTTCTTTCCTTCATGATAGTACTTGTTACAAGGCAACGAATATTGAGCCCGATCTTAAAGACCAGACCAAAATTGCTTTAACCTTATTCAATACCATCTTAGAAACCACTAACACCCGGGCTGAACTTGAATGCTCGTGGGCAGTGATTGAGCAAGACATAAGTGTCCAAGAACGTTGGGACTCCAGCTAGAGACAACCTATGAATCAACCATAGATTTATTTTTCCTACAAGTTTGGATCTTCTTTTCATGTCCTTAAACTCTCGCATCTCTAGGAGAAGAAGAGGTTTATCACCTGAGATTAACTATATTGCTGAAATAGGAAGAATAAATGTTGTTTTTTCAACCCAACAAGGTACTCTAAGGAGAACTTTTTCTTATTCATCTAGTTCAGCTTTCTCTCCCTTACCTATCGTTCACAAGCTGATATCTAGTGGTGGCTTTGGTGCCATTGGAGGTGCTTCTTCATTTCAACCTTCAGCCTTGTCAGTGATGGTTGGCTTGTATAACCATCAATTCCTTGTCCAATTTACCACCAATCCCACTAACGTCATAAAGAAGTATGGTCTCTTTCAATTTGAAGAAGATGCTACTACTACTCCATGGCATGTTTCCTCTCCTCTGAACCTAGCATTTGCTACTCGCCCGCTTCCAAAATTTAAGGGGCATCTCCCTAGGTTTTTCAGGAAATAAAACGGTCACTACAAATCAACACTTGGTGGCATTTTCTAATGCCTGTCACAACATAGGATAAAATGACAATGACACTTGTATGCACTTATTTGTTAATTCCCTTGAAGGGAAAACAACGACAGATTTCTTTGATCTTCCTCCCAAGATTCTTTCCACTTGGGAGAAATTATTTTATTGGTTCAAATCTACTTATGGGTAGTCTAAGAGCACAACTGAACAATTGTGGGAGTACAATAACATTGCATATAAATACGGTGAGGCTATCAAGTCTTTCAACTTATGTTTCACCAAGTTATATAACCAAATTCCCGATCTTATTCGCCCTCAGAACCAAGTTGTTTCTATGCATTACTATAATGCTCTACCTTCCCCATACCATCATAGGCTTGAAGAAAATACCATTGAAAACCTTGGTTCCTCTCTGCATACTTGTTTAGAGTATGAAGAACAACTTGAAAGAACGTGTCTTCCCCAAGGAGACTCAGTTAAACAAACAGACATGTCCACCCTCTTACAGCTTGTATAAGACATGAATAACCGAATGATAGTGTATGAGTGAAAGGGAAATGTCCCTTCACTTATCCCTGGGGCCTCATCTTCTTCTTCACCACCCTTTAGGAATCCTAATGAAAACAACTTTCAGCTTAAAGCCATCATGCCTTGCAATTGGTGTAACTTTTGCGAGGAACACCATGAGGAAAGTACTTGTGAGGTAAAGAAGAGTGTCATAGATAAAATCTTTTGTAAAAGGATTGAAACTACCATTTTTGTTCTAGATTTAGTAGAACCAGAGGATGTCATGATCATAAACACTAGGAATAAATCCTATGATTTGAAAGGAAAATATGATCCCTCTCGTACTTCTTCTATCCCAAGCTCATCTTCACCAGTTGCTACTATACAAGTTACTAAAACTCCTGACAGTCAAGGAACTCCCTTCCCTCTTCCAAATACAACATTATCATTCAGTTGGCTAATATTAAAGTCGATGCTACCCTTCTGGACATGGTTGTCGTCCCTGAGCAACAAAAGCATCTGAAATATTTCATGGAAGGAATAACTTCTACCGTAGCCAATCTCTCTAAAGAGGTAGATGGGGATGACTCAACTGTAAATAAAGTAGGTGTACGTAATTTTAGACACGCTGTAAAAAATCCTTTGTTTTTTATTTATGTAAAGATTATGGACAAAATAGCCCATTGTTGTCTAATTGACAGTGGTTGGGGCCCAAGCATAATGTCGAAAATTATTATGAAACAACTAGGCTTGCCTTGTACAAATGAAAATGCCAGAAGCATGCTCTCTTATAATAGTTTACAACAATCCACCATAGGTGAGATCAAGGGCGTGGCTTTGGTTTTGTGCGCACATCCTAAAATAGTGACAACCCTTAATATTCAGTTAATTGACATGACACTGAGTAATTATTCAATAATATTAGGAAGAGACTGAAAAGCCTTCACAGGTGGATACCTCTCATGCAACGAGACACACTTATCTGTTCCTCAAAATGGGAAGAACATCATAGTCCTAAGGGAGGGAAGAATTTCACCTTATATAGAAAACATCCCATAGCCTAATGTAAATTATATCGAGGAGGACCTACGAGTGTATTCCATCTTTGCAGATGAGGACAACACTACCTTGGAACAAATTGACCTAGAGGATGGGATGTGGTTTGTGCACTTTGATGGTGCATGCTTCAATGAAGGAAATGGAGCTGGCATTATCTTGTACTCTTTTGTGGGTAAAATTCACAATTTTTCCTATAGGTTAGAGTTTGCTTGCAAAAACGTCACCAAATTTGAAGCATTACTTCTAGGCATTGAAAACGCCTATAATTTAGGTTGTGGTCACCTTACAGTCTTTGGGGACTCTGAACTTGTTGTAAACCTTGTACGTAAGATATATTCTCCTAGCAACAAGTTAATGAAATGCTACACCCAAACTGTTTTGGTGTTTATCTCGAGCTTTCTATCATTCAACATCACTCATGTTAAAAGGGAATTGAACTCAATGGCTGATAGGTTAGTTGCTTTTGCAGCCTCTCCTACTCGACAACTTCTGCCACAAAGACCTGATTGCACCTTTCAATATTTTTATTGTCCTCATATCTCAGACAATGTAGAGTCATGGCAGGTCTTCCCTAGTGATGAGAGCATATGTGCTTTCAGACAAAATGAACCTTATAAGCCCAAGGAGATTATATCCATGGAAGACAACAAAATTATGAAGGGCTTCACTCTAAAAAGTTCATTTTCATTGAGTGATGTAGGCAACAAAGAAAAATATAAAGAAGAGGAGTCGAAAAGGAAAGTGGGTGAAACCATTTCCTTGAAGATTGGGACACCTGATTCCTCAAAGAATGTTAAGATAGGTGCCCAATGTTCTGATGAAGAAAAATTGAAATTCACTAAATTACTTCTTGAATCTCAAGATGTTTTTGCTTGGTCTTATGAGGATCTTCATGGTTTTGATCATGCTTTGATACATCATGCCATTCCTATCAAGGAAGTAATAAAACCAGTTAGGTAAAAACAACGACCCACTAACCCTGCACTGGAAGCAACTATTCATAAGGAGTTGGAAAAACTATTGAGAGTTGGAATAATTTTCCACGTTAAGTATTCTGAGTGGGTTTCCAAATTGGTTCCCATTCGAAAAATGACTGGTCAGATCAGATTACACGTTGATTTTCGCGCATTAAATAGAGCTAGCATAAAAGACCATTTTCCTCTCCCTAATATGGAAATGATTTTACAACAAGTTGCAGGGTCACAGATGATGTCCTTACTTAACGGTTTTTCTGGTTACAATTAGATTAAGGTAAAAACGACAGATAAATATAAAACCACTTTTATTACACTTTGGGTCACATTCTCTTATGAATGTATGCCTTTTGGCTTATCTAATGCAGGTGTCACTTTCCAAATAGATATGCAAATAAATTTTGATGATCTGATCGACAAAATTATTCAGATTTATCTTGATGACTTAACTGCGTATTCAAAAAATCGATCAGATCATTTTGGTCATCTTAGAAAGTTTCTCATGTGATGCAGGAAATTTGACATTTATTTAAATTCTTCTATGTCTATCTTTGGCATTACCAAGGGCAAGCTCCTTAGACACATTGTCTCAGATTCAGGAATAACCATAGATCCTGAAAGGATTGTTACTATCCTAAATCTTCCTGCTCTTACTTCGAAAAATGAGGTTCAAACCTTTATGGGTATTATCAACTTTGTCCGTAGGTTTGTTCCTAATTTTTCTATAATGGTCAAACCAATTCACAATCTTTTTAAGCAAGATCGCTCATTTTTCTGGACTGATGATGTCGAAAATTCTTTCATAAGGATCAACAAGACAATCAGTTCCGCATCGGTTTTGGCAAAGCTAGATTTTGGGAAAGAATTTATGATATATACTAATACCATAGAGGAAGTAGTTTTTGCTATCCTCATGCAATGTGATGACCAAGTTAATGAAAAACCAGTAGCTTACATGAGTCAAAGCTTGTCAGATGTTGAATTCAAATATTCTTATATTGAAAAACATGCTTTTGCTCTTGTTAAGGCTATTGAAAAATTTCGCCACTTTATCTTAGGTAAGCACATGCTAGTAAAAGTCCCTTTACTCGCTATCAAATTTTTTCTCTCACGGACTTATCTTTCAGGGAATCTTGCACATTGACTTGCCAAGATCCAGGAGCATGATTTAACTATCATGACCTCTAAAACCATTAAGGGATGTGACTTAGCCCTTCACTTAGCTTAGCATGCAGAAACAAGTGAAGAAACTGGTGAACAAGATAGCTCTCTATCAACACTATTTTATATTGACAGTCAAATCCTTCCTGTAGTTGAACATCCTTGGTATAAAGATCTGGTGCATTACTTGCAAAACTGGAGGTGTCCAGATAACTTAGATACTCATCAAAGGAGAAGGCTTCGTCTTGAATCATCTAGGTACATCATTTTAGGAGACTTCTTGTTTAGGAGATTTGTCGATGGTATGTTACTTCGTTGTGTGAATAATGAGGAAGCACATAAATTGTTACAAGAGACTCATGGATCTTCGGATGTTGTCATTCATGTAGGAGGCCACTTTTCTGCTAAAACTACTACTTTTAAAATTATCAGGAAATGGTACTATTGGCCTTCAATCTTTCGTGATTCTTATAATTTTTCAAGATCTTGTGACAAGTGGCAGAATTTCACTGGGAAGGAATTTTTTTCTGCCATGCCTTTACAACTTGTCCTCCCCGACTTTCCTTTTTCAAAATGGGGTCTAGACTTTATTGGTCTTATTAATCTCCCATCCTTAGCAGGGCAAGTTTTTATCTTGGCAACCACATATTATTTTACAAAATGGATTGAGATTGTCCCACTTAAGCATTCAAAGGATGAGCAGGTGACTTCTTTCCTTGAGGCTAATATTTTTTCCAGATTTGGTCTTCCTTTGGAAATTATTACAGACAATGGTCCCGCTTTTATTTATGCTAAACTGACTCGGTTTCTAGCTAAACTAGGGGTTAAGAATTTTACCTCATCAACTTATTATCCACAAGGAAATGGATAAGCTGACTCTACTAACAAAAATCTCATTAGAATTATCTAGAGGCTCATTGAAGATAAGCCTTGTCAATGGCACACTCTCCTCACTTACGCCCTTTGGGAAAATTGCACTACCACCAAGGTGAGCACTGGTTGCACTCCTTTCCAGCTTGTTTATGGTCAAGAAGCCATTTTTCCTACTGAGATGGAACTTTCTTCTCTAAGGTTGATGCTACAGGTTGAATAATTAAATTCTTCCAATATCTCTCAAATAATGAATGCACTCTTGGCTTTAGAGGAACAAATGATGTTTTCCTTGGATAACATAAAGAGAAGACAACAAACTGTTAAAATATATTTCAATAAAAGTGCCAAAGATGTCAAATTTAAGGTTAATGAGAATGTCTTGTTGTGGGATTCAGCTCATGGTGATAGAAGAAGGCATTCAAAGTTCCAAAAGTTATGACTAGGTCCTTTTAAGATCGCTTTTGTCCTAGACGCAAATTCCTATATCCTAAAGGACTTGGAAGAGCGATTGTTTTCCTATAGCACCAATGGTTCCCACTTAAAACACTATCTGGAACCAACTTGAAAGTTTAAATGTTATATGTAATTTTTTCTTTATTATAGTTTTGTTTTATTGCTTTGATTTTACTTCGTTGTTATTTCTTTCTGTTGTTTATTTATTTTATTGACTTATTTTCTTGTCAGAAATAAAAATGTTGGATCAATTTTGCCACAACGATGCTATTCTGCGAGTATTGTTAATCAATAAAAATCATGTTACAGAACTGTCATGATGTCCCCCCTTGAAGGCATCATTGAAATTGTTATCTGCTTCAACTATTGTTAGATAAGATTTTTGGTTTTTCATCCCTATTTATGCTTTCCTTTTCTTCCCTCTGCTCCAAGATTCAAAAGAGCACACCATAAATTTTTTCTCCTTGGAGTTAAAATGTTTTCACTATGAGTAATCGGATGATTATGCATGCAAGGATAAGCCCCCTCATACGTAACACTTTCCATGAGTTATTCCCAAAACCCCAAAACATTTTTTCCTTTAAACCGCTCACTTTCCCCTATTGCATAATAATTTCGATGTCTATTTCCTTAATCTAATGTTCACCTGGACTTCGAAACTAGACAATCTGAGTTCTTAATCTGTTGGAAATAGATTTTCTTGTGGATTTGCTAGTTTGTTGACGCTTAAAATCACAACGATGAATATTGCTCGCAAATGATTTCCAAGCTCTATTAATTATTTATAATAATAATAATAATTAACTAGTAGGTGATGCCCCCTTGTAGAGTAGTGGTGCTATGATGGGTGTGTTACGCTTATATTTTTATTTTTTGTTATAATGATGCCGACATAGTCTTCTACAATTGATGATACAAGTCATGGTTTTATTTGTCATGGTGGCATAACATGGTTGATTGAATGTGTCATTGCTAGATGGTTTTGATGGTCACTTGCGATTTATGACAATATTATGGATAAAAGAATTATCTTTTACAGGTGTTATGTTTATGCATTAAAAATTGATTAATTATTTTCTATATGATCTTATGTAAACGGATAATGCGATGATGTGGGAGCTTAAAAAAAAGGAAAAGAGATTATATACAAACCTTAAGGTATATGTTATTGAAACAAATGAAGGGTGATAGACCTAGCTGCTAAACTTATGTTCTTTGATAAGAGGATTATGTGTAAGGCATATATGGTAATGTTATAACATATGGTTGTTGTTAAAGTTTTGATAAGATTTGGGGTGGTGCACTATGCAATGGATATAACAATGGATATTTGTTTGAATTAATGGTTGATGTTATGGTGTATGGGCTGACTTGTACGTTATTGAATGGGACTGGGGAAGGAAGTGACATGCATTTACTGCACATCACTCAAACAAACCGTGAGCCCGTCACCCTAGCCATAATTGCATTTGGTTTTTCATCTCTCATGGTTGTGGAGGCTCTGCGATTTTTGGTTGTGAAAGGAAAATACAGTCCAACTCTTCCCTCAAGCGATTTTTTCCAGGTATGGCTCCTTTATTTTCCATCCATGATGGTCCCTCTATGTTATGAATCATTTTTTGGCTTAGGATTGCATAAGGTCTGTGTTTTTCTTAAGTTTTGAATGTGTATCACTGTTGTGCTTATGGTTTCTTATGTGAATACTCTGGACTATTGGCATTTTAAAGAAAAAAAATGGATTTTATTGTTGTGTGTAGCCTGTGCATTGGTTATTGGTTTAAAACATGTCAGTCAACTTGGGGTTTTACTCTGGTTCTTTGTGGAAAATTATGATAATGGTGTAACAAGCTTTGAGTTTTGGTTCGTGGGTTTTACTACCAATCTTGGTGTTGAATTCTTGTCACCCCTTTTCCTCTCAGTCATGGTTATGTCTCATTCCTCCTAGTTGCAATGCAGACTATTAAGAGTTGCATTATTCGTGCTTTGTTTTCACTGAGCCCAAGATTTATTTTTTCATGGCATTGCCTTCACTATCATTGTGTTGGAAGCATTGCATAGTCAGGTTTGTATCGCCCATAACTTTGAATGGAAACTTATATATGTGTTGGGTTGGCCACGGGTTGTGCTCATGCATTCTATCCACAATGTTTCTAGGAGTTCGCTTCTCTCGTTATCCATTGGAGGTGGATGATTGTTATGTTCTGGTAGCCCTCACTGTCAATATTTTTAAAGGTTACGTGTCTGTGGTGAATTTGGAAAGGGCATGAGTTCTATGTTTCTACAAAAGACTACTCCTTGATTACTTCTCTGTGACAACTTATTTTTAAAAAGGGGTGCATGAGTGATTTGTGTGTTTGAAGACTCGTTCTTGACTAATCCATCATCTCGTTACCTCTTTGCAATAAATTTTTTAAGAAGGGAACGATCTATTTGTGTTTCAAGGACTTTCTCATGTGGTCAAGCTATTTAACCTTACCTCTATTGTTGTGTTAAACCTTAACACGATCTTGGTCTCGTTAAGGATTACAAACACTTGTACATGCTCGGTTTTGTTTCTCCTTGACACGACTTGGTTTTTTTTTCTTGGGCACATCTTAGTTCTATTTCTCCTCGGGCACTATATGACTATCTCTTTTGTTGGGCATTTCTTTTAAAGGAAGTCTGTACATGTTTAATGTACACAAATCTCAGGCTCAGAGTTACATGTTATTGGTGGAATGTTGTTGTCGAATCAAGACTGGTATTGATTATATTGTTTAATGCCTATGTATAATTGAATCGAGGCCCGATTATGATTTTTAGTGCAAGTAAATTATGTCAAACAATATTGGAAGGTCAACAGTTGGAGGTTAATACTCGACATGTTCTTATTTGAGTTTAATAAATAAATATATGGATGGATGGGATCACTGTGTATATTTCTATTTTGTTTTAAAAGAAAAAGGGGTTAGCATTGGAACACGAAAGACTATGGCTCGAAGGGTTATCATTATGGAAATAGCAATGATGTTATTATGTTGTGCATATATATATTGTATATATGTGAAGGCTTCTATAATTGAGGTATTATGGGCATATGAATGGTCTTTTATTTGAAGTCGGCAAAGCATTATGTCTATAATTAAGGGGCAGTTCAATGATTTTGGTTTTAAAGTGGATTCTTATCGAATTGTGGGTATGAACAAAGTTATGGTTGTTGTTTGATTTAATTTATTTTTTATGAACAATATTTGTATTATTCCCTTTCATACAATTAGTTTTTTTCTCATTATACCCCCCTCACGATTCCAATTTCATTTTTACATGCCCTGGTCTATAAATAAATTTAAATTTTTTTATGATAATAGTAAAAGATATGACATAGAAATAGGTGGCAGTTGATATTTTTGGTATTGATTGCACACTTAGTTATTTAATGAATTGTTGAGTAATACTCGTGTTTTATTCCTTGTCATGATACCACGTTTTCGCTCATTACAATCCATCTAGATGTCCTATGAACCGTATTTCACCCCGTCCTCATTTGGAAATTATTAAATAATTTATTATGGATTGAATTGCATGGGTCTTATGTCAATTTCTGAGTCAAACCTTGTTTCATATAAACAGAATGTCATGTATGGTCTTGTAAGGGCTAGTTGCTAATGAATTGTTGCTTACATGATGATTTTCTTCAACAGAAGCAGTCATGGAAGAAACAATAGAGGAAGAGGTAACTAGAACAGAGGGCATAGAAGGCCTAGATTCTCAATTTATTTTGATGTTGACCCCTAGGAGTTGAACTAGTTGTTTCAAGGTGGGTTCTTCAATTGGATTGGGAAAGGGATAGTTCAACCTCGACCAGATTGGCCTCCCTTCCAGCCTCAAAATATCCCTGGTATTTGTGTGCCTCCTCATGTATCCATGCAACCAAAAGGTCCTGAGAATGGTGGATGGCAGGAGATTGCCAATCTGACAGTCTCCCACCATCGTGGCTGGCCCAACTTGTCATTACCTCCTCCTCCTCCACCTGTAAATCCTAATGTTCAAATTGCCCCTATATAGTCACCTGTCCAATCCTCTCATGTTATCAAATTTCTTAAAACTAATTTCCCCCATGTACAAGACAAAGCTAAAGTTGTTGGCTCCCCCTCATCTCCTTCAAATGACTCATCAAAATTAGTGTCCTCCCTTATGCATCTGAAGGACGATTTCTCCCATGTTATTAGTGGCAAATATGGATTTTAATTTATGTGTTTATGATTGAGTTGTTGAAGACAGTGGTCTGAATAAAAGTTTGGAAAACAAACTATTTTTTAGGGATAATGTGGTTATTTACATGTTTTGGATATGATTTGAATTATTTATGATATTTAATATTCAATTTTGTGAAATATTTATGGGAGATACAAAGAGACATGAGTTTAAATGATTATCTAATTGTGTTTATTTTTTGTAAAGAATAAAAGAAGGGAGTCACAAGGGTTCCCACCTACTTCGTTATTATTAAATAAAGACCCTTAACTATTGTTATTGTTATTACTTCCCTTAAACTAAAAATAATTAAGTTTAATTAACTTAACTAAAGGAAGTAGTTCAACTACTTCAACTGATTTGGAATGCATAAAAGCCAAATGAGAAGGAAGAACAAGAGGATAATAGAAGGAGAAAGCAATACTAAGGTTTGCTCTTTTGTTTTCATGAGACAGTTCAATTTTCATTCATTCTTGAGTTCATTAAAGGCCTAATTCTCTTTTTGATAGCAGGGTCCTATTGTAGACAACAAGGTTCAAAGTTGAACCATATCATTCAGATGCTTGTTTCAGAGGTGTTGATCTATCTTTGATAGTCTGTGTATACTTGTCTATTTATGGATTAAATTTCATAACTGATAAATGATATTGTGCATAGTCAAGTTGACAATAGTCCGTGGCAAGATGATCCAAATTTTAAAGTTCAGTTTTTACTCCTTGTCAGAATCCTTTTGTATGGTTTTCATTGGGGATATCTAAATTTGAGTTTGGTCCATGCCCTCACATGGATTTTGTAAAGAGAAATATACTTTGATTTCTTGGAATGAAATAAAGCAATTTTTGTTCTGTCTCATTTGCGTGTATCTGTGACTTGGTTACTTTTCTTTCGATCTCCACATTTACTTCCTGTAATCTGTATATTTTCAGAAAATTATATAAAAAAATTATATTTTTCAATAATCTTTTAATTTAAAAAACCATCTTAATCCCTTGTAATTAATACTTTTGGATTGGGAAATACTTTTTGAGGCTATAAAACATAGGGTAATAATCCCAACTATCTTGTCTTAGCCAGGAAGGATTTGAAAATGCTTGAGTAAGATAAATCATATCTTTTCCTCAACAATGTGTTCACCTGGTTGTTGGAAAACATGTGATGAGGTACCTTAGGGGTATATTAGATTTTGGTCTCAGCTATAGTGGAGATTATGAATTCAGATTGAGTGGTTATACCGATTCAGATTGGGCTGGAAGTGTCTCTGACAGAAAGATCACTTCAGGATGTTGTTTCAGTCTGGGGTCAGCCACGATCTCATGGCAGAGTCAGAAGAACTCAAGTATTGATCTTAACACGGCAGAAGTAGAATACATTGCTGCATGTTCCGCCATTTGTGAAGCCATATGGATTTGGAAGTTGTTGACAGGTCTATTCAATTTGGAGATGGAAGCAACCATGATTCTATGTGCTAACCAGACTTGTATAAAGATGACAAAGAACCTTGTGTTCCATGACAAGTCAAAACAAATAGAAATCCAATATCATTACATCCGTGATATGGTGCAGACAGGAGCCATAAAGATCCAGTATGTTAGCACGAATGAACATGTTGCATATGTATTGACCAAGCCTCTGTCTCGTGTAAAGTTTGAGCAATTTCAAGATAAGATTTTGTAGTCCATGTTATCCCCGATTTCTAGGGATAACTAGGAGATCATGTCTTGAGGCCCACAGGTCCTAGACATGGAGTACCGAGAGCAGGATTGACCTGATCATGGCCCTGGAGGGCCCATCCTTCTTCTCTTCATCATACTTGTCTCGCCAGCAGCAACATCCATCACCATCGGCTTGGACTTGCAGCGGAGAAGACTCTTGCTCCATGAGGTAATTGGTCAAGGTATCATGGTATGTGTCATGTTTGATCATTATAACTTTTAGATATATGCATCTAGCTCCTTACATTTCTGACAACTGATTGGATCTTACACTAACCCACTTAACCATGGTTGGGGGGATTAATGGGGTGCCCTAGAAAGCTTGTATCCATAGGTTTTGGTTATCCATGAGGGGGGATTTTGAAGAGCCATCATCTTCTCCCACCATATTATCATTTTACATCTTATCTCCCATTCATGTATCCCATTCCCCTAGTCCAGGCATTAGGATGACCTATTTGAGGGGTTACACATTATCCTATGGGAAGAAGGGGCTAAAGGCCGAGGAGGTAAAAACAACTGGTAAAAGATAAAAGCCATAGGATACAAAACCTAGAGATGCCCCGCCCAGGGATCCCCGAGAAGGCAATAAAAAGCCTATCGATAAGAAACAAAAGGGACCTGAAGAAAAATAATAAAAACAAGACCTAGCCAAGAGGATGGGGGGTCTTATCACGAGCCGACTCATTATGTTCATATGTATCTAGCGGTATGACATTGCCATTATCTGGTCACAACACTAGGGCAGTGACCCTTGGTTGCATGGCCAAGGGAAAGGGGGTCTCATCACGAGCCAACCTTTTCATTTCTGTGAAAATACTCATGGGTAACACTGTCAGCTCTGGTCACCATGACAAGGCAGTGTCCTCTAGTTAGACCTTGGAGAAAAAAGAAATAAAAGGCAATAAAAGGTTTGGAAAGAACAACATCCATGACAGGTACAACTCGCCTCCTACAAAGGCACCCACGGATAATACCCACCCCTGGTTTTCACTGTGTCTGGACATCCTTAAGCCATACCACCTCGTATTGCATGGCTTGGATGATATCCTTTGGGAACTTTCCTTTTCCTATGGATGTTGGCCCAACAGGGAACTTTGTCTTTTCTTCGGCTTTGTATAGTAGGTCAGTGTAATATCTTTGAGCTATTAGATGAAATGCTAGGGGTCTTATGCTTGCATTTGATAAAATTAATGGTGAAATATGATTGACATTTCTATGATCCCAAGGACTAATGAGCCCATGGAGGGCGAAGTTTTTGATGTGCAGGACCATACCCGATGGACAGGTACTAGGTGGACCGGTACACATGGGGAGATGATTAGTTCGGACCTCCATGGAGCTGAAGAGCCCATCAGATGGTTGTTGGGGCCTCATCAGGAATAGAGACAGGATGATGATTGATCGAGCATTTGCACATGAGAGAGAGAAGGACGTTTTCATCCAAGATGCCTTGGATGAGCCCAACCTAGGGGGATTGACCCACTGCAGGTGGAATGTGTGCTTTTTGATGCCCCAAGACATCATGACGTCACCTCCAGTGAGTGGTACCTTGACAGAGCAGTTTGGCATGTGTGGCAGAGCTTGGAGGCCCAATGAGGGCCAACATTTTCCTTCTAATGCTAAGATTTGCCCTAAAAAGGGCCAACGTCTCCCTCAGAAGGGCTAGACGTCTTGTTTATTTCTCATTTAGGATTTTGTTTAGCAGTTAAATGTTAAAAACATTATGATTTTAGTAGTCAGCCTTGTTGGCTTTTTTAATGACCTAATTTTTAAATTAAAGGTCACTGGATGATATAAATTAAGGATGTTTTCCCTCATTTTGAATAGAACACAACTCACTCTCTTGTGAGATCTTATTTCTTACGCCCTACTAGGGTAAATTTGGTGTTTAAGTGAGGCGCACTTGTTCTTGGAGGATTTTTCTTGGCATTTATGGCATTTCTCTCAAGGAAGGTTTACAACTAGGGTTTGCACATGCTTTTCTTCATGATATGTAAGTGTTTTTCCTGCAAAACTTATTGATTGAATGGTTGTAGGTTAGTATTCTTGCATTTTCTTATAAATTTGTTGATTTTAAAACCCTAGGTAGCAAGCACACAAGTAGGTCATTGCTACATGTCCCCTTGTTGAGAAATAGTTTTCATCCATTGAAGAAAGAAGATATAGCCTAGCAATTGCTACACTTGTCTTCCTTTTTTCCAAGCTAGCATTGAAGTTATAGGTTGAAAAGAGGAGACGTATTAGGCCTAGTTTGACTACACCTAGGGTTTCACCTTCCAGGGTTTGAAGGCCTTGCCTTTGCAACACTTTCTCCCTTAAATTTATACTTTGAGCTAGCCGTTTTGCCAAGTTTATTTAGAGAAGGAGAAAAGAGCACGAGGCCTTGCTTAAGCAACACTGGAGTGAGCCTGTTTCCCCTAGGGTTTTGATTCTAGGGCCCTTCCTTTGCAGCACCATAGAACCCTACCTTCCAGTCTCTAATTTTTCATCCTCCCGAGACCTTGTGCCCTTACTTTTGACTCCATATACCCCGAGGCACTGGTTAGATCTCCAATGTTTAGCCTCTAGTGTACAAAAACTACCTTTAAAACCCTAAATCTAAAACCCTAACTAACATTGCTAACATAATAAAGGGCTGGCGTCATAACTAAATCTCATCTTGATGTAGCAAAGGTATAATATAAGCAATTGAGTAATGACGTCAAGCATTTATTAAACAATTATTGATTGAATATGTTGTTGGCTTGGTCATTTGGATAGATATTGATGAGTTGATGATCTTTCATAGGCTAATTAGCAGAACGTTGACTTCATCCTGTATCTATTACATTGCTTATTGAATGAAATCAGATAGTTAAAGAAGTATTAACCCTTTGAGTTATAGCCTGCAAATATATATTGTATTGTTATTGTCTTGTTCCAGGCAGGTGTTTTCAACAGGGCCTACACTTCTTTTATTGGCTGATTAGCCAGACTATCTGATACTGGTGGTAACCTGTGAGGAGGGAAATCTTAAGACTTGACCTTGTATCCTTTGCCTCTTCAAACCCCAGGTTACTGGGGACGTCTCCCCTGCGCTAACCTCCCTAAATAGAAAGAATCTCCCCATCGAGGTGACATTGGGTGGGGAAGGTTCCTGTTACGTCAGTTTGTCCCCTATCCTTTAGCCTGTGACCTAAACTACAAACTGTGCGATAACAGTCCAAAAGGACCTCCCTCAAAAGGGGGAGTAGTGTTGATGCCAACCTTGTGATGAAGATTTGCATATTTTTGTTGATGTTGTTGTGATGCTAGCCTTGTGCTAAAGATTTCCAGTTTCGTGTTGATGTTGTTGTGATGCCAGCCTCGTGTTGAAGATTTCCATCTTTGTGTTGATGTTGTTGAGATGCCAACTTCATGTTGAAGTTTGCCAGCTTCGTGCTGAATATTTCCAACTTTGTGTTGATGTTGCTGAGATGCCAGATTCGTGCTGAAGATTTCCAGCCTAGTGTTGATGTTGATGTTGTATCGGCCTTGTGTTGTTATTGATGATGATGATGTATTAGTGTTATACTAATCCATGTTGATGCAGATGATGATGATGCCATTCCAACTCCCTATTGTGGATGATGATATTCATGATGATCAAAATTTTTAACAATTTATAGATATGCCAATCAGTGTTCCAGATGTTGTTGATGTTGCTTCCCTCTCTCTCTCTCTCTCTCTCTCTCTCTCTCTTGATGATGTTGTAGAATACCCTTCTTGTTAAGGGGGAGTGTTGAAATAATGTAAATGCAAAGAGTATTCTATTTATTATTGAGTTATTATTCATTAGATCAATCCCCTTTTGTGGATTGATCAAGTCAAGCATTGTAATTGACCAAATCCCCTTTTCTGGATTGGTCAAACCCTAAATATAATATGTAAATTAATAAATTGACCCCTAAGCTAATTAAAGTGGTTTTAACCACTAAGAAGACAAGTTGACCTTGACAAGTGAAGAGACACCTTTCCAACACCTGCTAATTTTTATAAATAAAGGAAGCATGCACCTCATTATCTCACTCACTAATTCGATCATCTAGTGCGCAAGTTTGGTAGTTGCAGTTGGGAGAAGAAGGAAGAGAGAGGTGCATTGCTCAATGTTGGATATTCTCTAGTGTTTTGGTTTATTGTCTTGGCATTGTATTGGCTATCTATATTAGGAAGTTTTTGCTGGGTTTTCTCCCCCATGAGGGTTTCCCAAGATAAATGTTGTGTATCTTGTGATTGTGTTTCTCTCAGCGATCTTATCTATGCTATGGTTATCTAGGAAATTGAAAAGAAACCTAATAATAGCTTAAACCTTAACTAGGACAATCCTTCCACAAAGTTGCAAAAGGGTAAGGCGATCCTTCCACATGATTGCAAAAGGGTAAGGAAATCCTTCCATGAAATTGCAAAAGGGTAACTTTGACAATAGTTACCCTCCTGTAATAGCTTGATCTAGCAATATTTGAGGCATCCTGAGACTTTTTTAATTTATAGTAAGCAAGGCTACTGTACAAACTTTTGCATGACATTTAATGCTCCAAAACAAGTTTATACTAGTAAATCTACAATTCACATAGACTACACATGCTTCAATAGGACTACCATGTTGAAATCAATTTCTCTAATATTATTAGAATGTATAATATCATAACAAAAATAATGGATCGAAGTTTGGGGCTCATTAGATTGTTTCAATCTTCAAATATGCTTCATCGTTGTCATAAATATCTATAAAAAGGGACCATCATTAAAAGACATAATTTTAGTGGCCTTGATATATATCAATGATTTAAAATGTTAATGTCTCACATGCCATGGTTGCCTTCTCCAAAACCAAGTTTTCAACATTTTCATATTCAATAACAATTTGCAATTTTTTATATTATTTAAGCTCACAACAAATTTAATGACATAAATACCCATATACTTAGTTGATCCTTGCTCAAAAATCATTTTTTAAATCCAATCTTAGCTAAAACCAAGGTGTAAATTTCATTTGTGGTGCAAAAGAGACTTTATAAAATCTGAAAATGAAAGGTATTAATAGACCCCAAACCGTAGCCACTATTCAAGCCATTGATACTATTATTTTTCAAATAATAATATCAATGGCTTGAATAATACGCATTGCTTAATAAATTGAGTCTTTATAAAAAATTAAGTAGAATCCCTAATAATAAGCAAAACAATTATTTTATATTTGTTTAGAGCGTGTGTAAAACCACTTGCCATGTAAATTGTTCACATGTGAGCAACTAACTATGAATAGCATGAAAGTCCCATTCAATGACGAAGATTCAATGGAAACATATGTTCTATTATTGATGTCTACTCGACAATTGTTTCACATGCAAAAAATATTTTATTTGTCTCTTATTAACAGTTCTCTTACACGCACAATTTGTTTCATATAAGTCACACATGTATCACATGCAGAGTGTCTCATAAAAATACCCTCAAGCAGTTGTTTCACAAGCACAATGTATTTTATCGATGTTTCCTTTAACAATTTTCTCACATGCACAATATATTTCATACACGACACACTTGTTAAACATGAGTGTCTCTCATGAAACAACACTTGGGCCATAAGACTTCACTTGTCGGACGATAAGATATGTGAGTGGAAAACATTCATCAAACCATTGTGCTGGGATAAAAGGATATAGTTTGAGAATCAAATTATTACAACGTATGCTAAAGTTTTATGAATAAGATTGATTTATTATCCAACCAAATTTGACCCTTAAATATTCTTAATATTCATTGAACTAGTAGGCATCATAGTGAAATGTTCATGTAAATGTTTTTTTTTTGTGCACATGTAGACTTGCAAGAAACATGATAATATACAACATGCATTGTTGAAGACATTGGCATGTAATTTAGGGAAATTTCACCCTTAGTCCCTTGCGACAAAAACTTTGGCCCTTCATATCATTTGATTTGGTTTAAAGTTTTAGTTTTTATTTATTTTTGTGATGCATTAGTTTTGGTATTATAATATTCAATGTTATTGTTAATTAAACAACATTTGTAGTTTAATTAAAATAATTTATAGAGAAATATGTGTGGAATGTTTTTGTGTCATATTTAAAATATAATGAAGGATCTTCCAAAGTTTTGTGTGTTGAATGTAAGCAAATACCAATGAAAAAAATACTCAAAAATGAAAATGTTAGATATTATTTTAATAGTAGCTTAGATTGTAATTTGGAATCAATGAAAAGTGTACATAAGTTGCACACCTTTGACCCAAAAAATAAATAAACCTCTTTCATGTATTTAAAGTAGCCATTCACTTAGCTTTATTTCTTGAATTAATTTATCATATCATCCTAATAGCAAAAATATAACTATTTATTGTGTGTTTGATAGCATTTGAGCATTGCGCCTCTTAAAGTAGCCTTTAATATAATCCATTACAAAAATATCCTTTTCAATCTCTTAATGGGTAGTGAGGGTGAATAGAATTTCATTTTCACTCCCCATACCATATAAAGTAGGTAACTTGTATATATTAAGTTGACACTTCACTTCAGGTTTATTTTTCTTTTTATCCTTGTAGTACAAACTTGTGTACAATTCCTTATAGAAAGTTTGAATGTGTTAGTGTTTTATTTTTGGACTATTTGCAATCTTGGTGGATTTCCTTGCTAAGTCCCTAGGAGAATCATTTTCTCTATTTATAGAGTTCATGTTCCAATTTCATTACATGTTCAAACTTTGTCTACAATAGTGGAATCTCTTAAAATTCTTCCTTTCCAGTCGTTAGGGATTCACCTAACCTTTTTTCATAGTGTAGGTTCCAAATTGTCTCAACACTTTCAAACTTCTTTTTTTGTGCCATTAAACTTTCTTATCTTTTTTATTTTTAAGGATTTCACCCAAAACTCTTTTCTAGGGCTCACTAGTTATTTGATATGCTTACTAAGATGTCCTATTAACTCACATAATTGCCCCCCAAATATTATCTTTGAAAACGACTCCAACCTAAAAATTACAAAATAAAAATAATCATTTTCTCAATCAAATAAGTAGCTTCCCACTAATCTCAAATGCTACCACTAACTAACAATATATTATTGGAAAAACAAATATATTTTATTAGAACTCCATTATTTATCTAACTATTCTAAATCAAATAAGTAGCTTCCCACTAGTCACAAACCTTATCTCTATCTAACAATAGATTATTGAAAAAAATATACTTTATTAGCAATCCATTATATCGAATTGTTCAAAGTCATAGTAATGCAAATAAATGGAACAATGATAATTGTTAACCTAGCAAATATATGAATTGAAACATGTAGCATTGATCCTCAAATGTGAGATAAAAAGCAAACATATATTCGATTAATGTAGTACATATCAAGCATAAACCAATAAAATCACACGTTAGAACTCATTGTTTATAGTGAGAAACAACCTCGGGATTGAAAATAAAACCCAAAGTGGAAAATCAAGAGTACTTATCTCAAACATGAATACAATCCAGGTTTGTAAAGCCAAGCTCAGAGGTCTCACCACATTGATCAAAATATGAGTTTAGCATAGCTTCCTTATGACTATCTATGCATAACTAACAATCACTTGGAAAGTTTAACTTTGATTGAGCACTCATTATAATGACTTGTTTGATAATATCAAAGATAATCATTGTACCACCCATTATCCATTGACTATAATACATTACTACAAAATATGGGTTTGTTCACACATGATAATTGTTCAATGTCATATGAGGATTAAAATTTTGTCATGGTACATTTCCATAGGTTATAATGCAAACTTCTTAATTCTGATCATTTTTAATTAATAATAATTATTGGATAGAAAAGTGTAAATTAATGTGAATGAAATAAAGCCTAATTTACTTAAGCTAATCCAATTAAATATATATCAACTAAGTAATAATTAGACTAAACAAAATTTATTATTTAACAAAGATGAAATTGATGCAAAGTAGATATCAACTTCAAGAAACACAAAAACTAAAAACAAAAATAACACAATTAAAACACATAAATAACATCCCTAAATTGAAAAAGACTCAAAATAACGCAAACCTAAATGAAAAAACACAATTAAATTCAGAGATACCAAAAAGGCACTATTAGATACAAAACATGACACCATTAAACACAAAGGCAAGAAATAAAAGCACAAAATAATACACAAGAATAAATGGACACAATAAAAAAATAAAACAATGTGTACACAAGTGTGGATACACTATTTCATATGCACACTAAGAATTATATGAGATACAGAACAACTTATCAGATATCAAACATGACACCATTAAACACAAAGACAAGAAATAAAAGCACAAAATAATACACAACAATAAATTGACATAATAAGAAATAAAAAGAAAATGCAAAGTAAAAATAAAAAAGCAAACCATGGTAAACAAGTGTGTATACACTACTATTTCATATGCAAATTAAGAGATGTATGGGACGTGATGAAAAAAATGCAATCATACACAATATATACATTTTTTTTTGTTTACTAGTTTATAACTGGACTAGCCTATGGGTGACTTATCACGAAGTGCCTTACACAATATTATAAATCATATGCAAATTAAGAGATATATTAGATGCGATGAAAAAATTCAACCATACACAATATTATGAAAAAATAAAACTTAATAAAATGTAAAATAAAATAAAAAAATATTATAAAGATTAAAAAAACATAAAAGAAAATTAAAAAATTAAAAAATTTAATATGTTTAAAAAATTAAAAAAACAAAACCATCTATACACATAATATACTTTACTGCATAACGTTCATTAGTATGTTTACTGGGAAACCCTAGCGTGAAGCCCATGCGCGCCTCTGCTTGAACATTCCAACAAACTCAGTATCCTGCAACCAAATCGCAAAGGGAGAACTCAGTTCGGCCTTGGTCAGGAGATATGGGCAACGAGGAGGGGGGGGAAACCCCCCTCTTACAACAACGTAGCCGCCAATAACAGGGCGGGCAAAAGATCGAAGCGGCCAGCATTTGAACCACTGCAGCAAATTCGTGAGGCACTCCTGGCCAAGGAGCAGAACCTAGGGAAGGAGATGGACATGGACGCCAACACCTCTCAACCCAAAGCGCCTCGCGGATGGGAACCCGGCAAGTGCATCCCTCAAATGGACAAAGTGCCCAGATATCTCATCAGCTCGACCAGAGTGGGAGAGCACACCCAATTCATGCAAGAACACGCCCTCATTGGCAAATTTTTGGGACTCTGGCCGTCAGAAAGGGACCTTAATAAATGGATCAAACACTGGTGGAAACCTAGGGGTGATTACGAGGTCCAACTCAGCTCCAAAGGTTTTTTCACAATAATATTATAGAACTTGGAAGACAAAGACCGAATCTTCGAAAATGGCCCATATTTCTTCAACTCAGCAGGGATGTTTCTCAGGTTCTGGACAGAGCGTTTCAGCCCAGACAAGGAAGAATTCTCGATGGCACCTGTCTGGATCCGCCTCTACTCGCTCCCATAGGAGTTTTGGCTAGAGGATATTCTGATGGGAATAGGAAACACAATCGGTCAATACGTCAAGGCCTTTGAAGGCACCAAGCAACAGAAATACACTTCCTACGCCCGTATCTGTGTGTACATGAATATTGCTCAAGCCCTACCTGGATCGGTCATACTGGAGTACCAGGACGAGGACTGGGTGCAGACCCTCGATTATGAAAATATCCCATTCCGCTGCCGTAGATGCCATGAACATGGCCACCTATTCAGGGACTGCCCGTTGATCCAGCCTGCCTCCAACGCGGAACAGAGCACGCAGAAGGACAAGTTCACCACAATCCAATTGAAGAAGAAACACCTGCCTCGCAAGCAAGTGACCGATCACAAGCCTGGCATCTCGACCAAGAATGCCTATGATATTCTCAGCCAACTCCCAGAGGAGACGAAAATCCAAGATCCGGACAATGGAATAAAGAAAAGCACAGGACCAGGCCCCACGCCCTCTCCGGATCTGAACCAAAGAACTCATACTGAGGAAGGGGGGGAAGCAGATGGAGACACACCAATGCAGCTAGACGCCCAAGACCTAGCAGGCATAGATCTTGAAAAACTCAAAGAAGCCCTTGACGCAAGAGATCTGCAGGCCCTCCCGGAGGACCAACTTCGGAAGGTACACAAAGTCTTTCTCGATTCCACAGCAGGATCCACAGCCCGCCTTGGCATTTCCATAGACTCGAGTTCTGGATCCAAAAAAATCCCGCGCGAGACCAAGAGACGCGGAAGGAAACCAGCACATCAACTAATCAAGGAGGCAGGCAACCTCATGATCAACTCAGGCCAGATTCAGAAGCTCTCCGAGGGATACCTCCACCCCCACTCTTCTGCCCAATGATGAAGACAATCACCTGGAACATAAGGGGACTCAACGGTAGGTCTAAGCAAAGGATCCTCCGAGACTACATTAAGGAGGAAAACCCAGATATCCTTATGCTCCAGGAAACAAAATGTGAGGGAATGGAAGATGAACACATCTTCCGACGAATATGGAAAAACTGCAGCTACTTCTACACGGATGCAGCAGGGGCCTCAGGAGGCCTTGCCATTTTCTGGAACCCAGGTCACATCGCTCTTAGCGAGCCCTTCTCAACTGCAGGCACCCTAACAGCCCGCTATGAGGTAATAGGCTCAAACCAAGAGGGGACCATCACTACTGTTTATGGCCCGCAAAGCCAACAGGAGAAAAACAAGTTCATGGACAGGATAACATATATAAAAACCTTGGCTACCACACCCAACTGGATCCTCGAAGGTGATTTCAATATGATAATGACACTGGAGGAGAAAGATGGCGGCAGCAACTGGCTCGATCCGGAAAGTGGTAAGTTCAAAACCCTTCCCGAAAACTTAAATCTAGTAGACATAGATAACAACAATGGTACTTTCACCTGGTCCAACCGCAGATCAGGTAGCCAGCATGTGGCATGCAGGCTTGATCGCTTTCTTGTTGCGGAAGAGCTGATTGCAAGCGGCATCTGCCTGGAGAGCTTGATTCTCCCCAAGATGGGCTCAGATCACTGGCCAGTAGCCCTCCAGATTGCAGCAGACACCACCCCCAGGCCCAAACCCTTCAGATTCGAGAAGTTCTGGCTTACCCATCCTGACTTCCAGCATCTAGCGGCAACTTGGTGGCAACAAGCAGAGGTGGACCATGGAACCAAGATGTACAAATTTCAGCAACGGCTCAAGAACTTCAAGCAAATGCTCAAACACTAGAACAGGACTACCTTTGGCAACATATTTCAAAGCATCAAAGACATCGAGTTCAGATTAACGGAGATTCAAAAAATCTTCATCAGTGGGATCCGTACTCCTGAGCTCATGATGGAAGAGGAACAACTACTTGCACACTTGGAGCAGAGAAGACAGTAGGAGGAAATCCTATGGAGGCAAAAATACCGAGTGCAGTGGCTTAAAGAAGGGGAATAGAACACGAAGTTTTTCCACCGAACAATGATCCACAGGTGACACATCAATAGAATTACTCATCTGGAGGATGCACAAGGGAACCTGCTACACGAGCACAGCCTCATCGAGGAAGAGCTCACGCACCATTATCAGAATCTCCTGACAGAAACTGGGCAAAATCGAGAGGAGGCTATCGCCCGTGTAACCAGCCACATCCCCTCTCTGGTCACCCCTGAACAGAATGCTGCCCTCATAAAACCCATCACCCAGGAGGAGGTGGATCAAGCTGCAAAAGGCATGCCCACTGGCAAAGCACCCGGCCCAGAGGGCTTCATAACGGACTTTTTCCATCACTGCTGGGCCATAATACGGAGGGATTTCTGGGAGGTGGTTGAGGAGTCACATGCCTCGGGCCAAGTTCTTCAAGCTTTCAACGCCACTTTCCTCACCCTCATCCCAAAGGAGGAACGTGTCACTAATCCCAAGCACTTCAGACCAATTCTCCTGTGTAATGTCATCTACAAGATCATTACCAAGGTCATCGCAAATCGTCTCAAGCCAATTCTTCCTTATGTCATTTCTAAAGAACAAGATGGTTATGTAGAGGGTAGGCAAATCATGGACAGTGTCATCCTGGCACACGAGGTCATCAGCTCACTCAAAACAGGGAAAATCCTAGGTATGCTAATCAAACTTGACCTTTCAAAAGCCTTTGATAAAGCTAGTCGGCGTTACCTCCAGGCCACCCTCCTAGCCTTCGGTTTTGATCAAACATGGATCAGCTGGATCATGAATCTCACCTCCATGTCTTTCTTTTCGATTTTAGTCAACGAGGTTCCCTCCCGGCCTTTCTCAGCCTCCAGGGGCATCCGGCAGGGTGACCCACTCTCACCCTTCCTCTTTGTCCTAATGGCGGAGGGCCTGGGCCGTTACATCAAGGCAGCAATTCAGGATGGTAGTCTCTGCACAATATTCAGCCAGCGCCCTCCCACAGTCAATTCGTGGATGACACTCTCCTCATGAACTCCCCTACAGCTCGAGAAGCACAAAAGCTCAATTCCATCCTGTCTGATTTCACTGAAGCCTCGGGCATGACTCTAAATCCTGAAAAAACCAAGCTCTTCTTCTTCAACACTCCCTTCATGGTCCAACTACATATTTCTAGAATTTTAGGCATCACCCAGAGCTCCCTTCCGTCCAAGTACCTGGGCATTCCCCTAACGAGGGCGCCTGCCAAGTCCATCTCTTGGGACAGCCTCCTCCTCTCGATCTCTAATCGCCTGGCTAGCTGGACCTTCAGACCCTTAAACATAGCAGCAAGACTGGTCTTGTTAAAATCGGTTCTTCAAGCCCTCCCCACCTACCTTTTCACAGCTCTAGCCGCACCCAAACCAATCATCAAAGCTATCAAAAATATGCAACGAAATTTCCTCTGGCGGGGTCTGCAACCAAACAAGAAATGGGCATTGGTTAGCTGGGACAAGGTCTACGCTCCCAAAAGCTCGGGAGGCCTTGGGCTTCGCGACCCTCGCAAACTGAATCAGATAATGGGAGCCAAGATCTGGTGGCGATGGCTGACAACCCCAGGCGCTCTATGGGCACAGATTTGGAAGCAAAAATATGCCCCCATAATGCAGCCGGATCAACTGATCCGACACAACACCAAAATACAGGGCTCGAACATTTGGAATACTGCCTGGCAAAATAAAGACTTGGTGCAGCAACATGCTTTCTGGGAAATACGCAATGGTAGCAGCGCAGAGTTTTGGCAGGACTCTTGGCAACAACTCAAGCCTCTAACTGATCTCCCTGAGCTTGCACCTCTTTGGCCTGTCCTCAATCAAACACCCTCCCCAAAGGTCAAAGATCTCTGGAAACCATGGGCAGCGGACCAGACTTGGAGACATTGGAAGACCTCACACCTAGAACTAGAAGTTCCTCCTGAAGCTGACCTCTCGGCCTAGAAAAATGAAGCTGCACGCAGGAAAATCCCCACCAAGGAGGGTCCTGACATTTTGCGATGGGGACACTCGGCCTCAGGCAACTTCTCGATAAAATAAGCCTACTACATTCAAGGAAATCATCACACTCAGGAAAAGGATACCATCTGGGACACAGTATCGGACAAGATCCTCTGGCCGAAGGTCTCCACCTTCCTCTGGCTGATCATTCACAACCGCATCTTGACTTGGGACAATCTTCGGAAGAGGGGCTTTATCGGTCCCTCCATCTGCGCTTTATGCCACAGCCAAGAAGAAACTAAAGAGCACCTCTTCAATGGTTGTTGCTACAGCCAATTGGTCTGGGATCAAGGGGCCCAAATCAAGCGCAGATCCAACCAAAGCAGGGGCAGCATCCGAGACACCATAGCAGGCTGGGGCACTATCGCCTTTAACAATCCCATCCTGAATCACATCTGGATACTTCTCCAAGGTCTCATCCTCTGGCAGCTAGGGAAGGAGAGAAAAAAATGCATCTTTCATTCCAAAGGCTCCCGCCCAGAGCTCATTTGGCACAACGTGGTCACTCACATCAAGGAAACAATCCGAAGCAGGACCTGGAGAGAGTCAGATCGGGTCTTCCCCAATGAAGAGCTAAGTATTCTCCAANCGATTATGTCAAAATCAACTTTGATGGCGCCTCAAAGGGCAACCCAGGACCAGCAGGCTACGGGGCGGTGATCCGAAACTCCAAAGGGAAAATTCTCGCCATGACAGCAGGACACCTGGGAGAAACCACAAACAATGTTGCAGAGCTAACAGGCTTGCTACAGGGCCTTCACGTGGCCATCTCCTTACCCAGCCACAACATTATCTTGGAAGGGGACTCCCAAGTCATCCTCCATCTGATCACCAGGATCTTGCATGGAAGCAATCCGCAAACGATATCACCAAGCTGGCGGCTGGCTGGTCTGCTTGAGGACTTCAACAACCTTCGCAGTCACAATCTAAACATCATTCCTTCCCATGTCAAGAGGAAATCCAATGGAGTGGCTGATTATATAGAAAATGAAGGAGTACAGAGGGAATTGGAGCGCACAATATGGAAGGCCCAGTCCTCAGCGGCTTCCGATATTCTACAACACTATCAACACCTCGCCGACAAGGATTTCCTGCCCCCAGATGGGGTGCCAAGCGGGCGATCTGAGCACGTGGAGGAGCAGCTCGGGCACATGGAGGTGCCACCGGGGAGGACATTAAAGGAGGCCCCTCCTCCCGGCTGCGGGCAGTTAATACCAGCCCCTGCCTCCGTGAACACTGAATTATGATGGACCTATTCGCATGCGCACTGGGAACGGAACGCCAGAGCATTAAGCTCTCGACGTTAATGGTACTCACCTTGCTGGAGTATGTAGTACGCAGATGCGCGAGTTATGGTCATGTCTATGGCTCTCATGTGAATTCACAGTAGCCTGTCCACCTTCGCAGAGTAGGGAGCTCCTCCATTGCGCACGCCATGCCAAGAATTAGAGGACGACCACGACGGGGTGCAGGCTGGTATGCAACCGAATCCCGGCGGAAGCGCCATAAGAAATTCGCCCAAGCAATTCGAGCGGCTCGGAGAAAACGCAGAACCAGCATCACCACAATTCTCTCGCCATGCATTTGGGGAGGAAGACCCACCCTTCATGCACTCGCAGACTGCTCTCTCCTCGGGAGACCCTCCACAGCCTTCCATCGCTCCGAGCGAGACCTACGCGGCCTGCATAGTGGTGGAGGAGATACCAGGCTGCACCGAGGAGGAGGAGACACCAGCCTGCGTCACTGGAGAACAGGAGCAACCGCCAAATGCTACCACTAGGGGAGACCCTCCACAGTCTCCTATCGTTCCTAGTGAGACCTACGCGCCTTGCGTAGTGGAGGAGGAGATACCAGACTACGACACCGGCAAACAGCAGCACGAGACGGGCAAAAATAAAGGATCGGAGTTGATTCGAGAGGAACAGGAGCTGGAAAGGAACTCACCACCGCTACTGCACCCCGACCATCTCAAGCTGATATTCGAGTTGCGCAGCCTCGTGGATGACCAGGCTTTTCGCACCATGGGAATCCACCAGCGACTAGATCTGCTATACGTGGCCTACTCCGACGCCATTCCTCGACGCCAGTGTCCCACCTGTGTGCAGCCCTTCGTCTTCCCCGGCAATGCAGCAGGCTCAACTGATTAGGTTCTAAGTCTCCCTAGTTTAATGTTGTTTCTTTTTATCATGCACTAGAGCTGTCGCTCTCCTGTTCCTAGTTTAATTTGCTACTGTCTAGTTTTCTATACATGGATAAACTCACAAGACAAAATCCCTGGTTTCCCTCCGGCAGGGTGGCGTAACCTTGCGCCTAATTTTGATCATCACAATGGACAAGCCAGTTGTCCTAGTTTCCTCTGTTGGCAGGACAGCTGGCTCATGCATGCTAGTTGTATGCTTTTTGTGACAGTTTAATACAAAGGTCCTACTTTTTATTTAAA
>ML778240.1:130311-145737 GCA_009831015.1 Picea engelmannii | reverse complement strand
CATTTTCATCCCATTGTCCATAAATTTCATCCCCCAGGCCATTTCGGCCATCCAGGAAGCTAAGGAAGGATAACACCCAAGGTGGGTGGTCCTGAGAAGGACTTCTTGTGAGTCTTTCACCTTTCTTCTTCCCCTTCTTTACCACCTCAGGCGAAGGACCACCTGTGGTGCGGGTAGCCTCTGCCTCGTGTCGAGCTACCAAAGAGGCTGTAACCGGCTTCACAGCCGGATAGGTCGGATCTGTCCCTACGGACAGATTTTGCTTATAACAATAGGGAGTCGAACATGAGGTCCATGCAGTGGCTCGGGATGCCTTGATTATGAAGTTGGTCCTCCAGGTTCCTGCGCATCTTGAAGATCAGCTAAAGATGGTCTTCCAAAAAAAAGTGTGAGTCGAGTGAAACCTACTCTATGCTCACCATCATTGCCTCATGTTGTGTTTTTGTTGCATTGAATCCAGTCGAATGAGTCTCTTCCATGGCTAACCAGTGGGCTACCTCTGTGGTATCCGAGACATTCCTTGTTGGCCAATCTTTCAACCAATTGGGGGGATTTATTCCTCGATCACACAACCACTTAGAGCCATTGTAGGATGTTCTTAGGGGCTGACATTGTGAATGGGCTCTGGCATTGTTGTGGTGGTTTCCATCCCACTTGGAGGAATTTCTTCCTCAATTGGGAAGCCACCTGGGTCGATCATGGGGGTTGAAAATGGGAGGTGATGTCTCCAGAATGCCTAGAGGAGGTTGGGGATCTTCAATCCAATTCTGGTTTGAGTGGGAGGGGCTAACATATATGCTAGAAGGATTAGAGGGCATTGAGGGGTCTGGGCGATTTCGTTGGGATACAAAGTTGTAGTATGTCGACCCTCGTTTGGGATTTCCTCGCTTCCTTGACATAGTGTAATCATGATGGGGAGAGAGGCAGAGAAGCAAACAATGTACTAGTTCTAGGGAGAAGCAAATGAGTGCACGTTACAGGTGAGGAACGAATAGAGAATGGATGCTAGCGGGGAGAGGAAAGCGTCTAGAATGAGAGCTTGCATGTGGAGAGGAGGCTCAGACAAAGAACAAAGTGCCAAATGGAAATGAGAAATGATAAAATTCATGTGAGACCTTACCTTCATATAAACCTTTGAGGTGATAGAGAGGAGCGCCATGAAGATGGAGGTGATGCCAACTAGTTGCATCGTACATGCTCTAGTAAGTGGTAGCTTGTTGACAATGAGTTCCATTAAATCGCCCTTACCGCACTAGTGCACTAACGCCTCTGTGACTTGAATGCTATGCATGTTAAACAAGCTGGATAAGAGATTGGCGACAAGGGGTATTAACTCCCCTATCCACATGAGTGCCACGTTTCCAATGCTGGACATATGTCACCCCATCCAGGTGGTTTTACTTTTCTTTTTAATAATCCAAATACTTACATTTAGCTTTATTTTTTAATGAATAAAAAACATATCTTATTATTGTAATTTACCTATATCTTTAGTTTTATCTCATCCACCTTTACATTTAGTTGTGTTCTATTTTTTTTATAGTGTTTTTTATAACAAAATTTGGAAAGTCATCTTATTATATTTAAGTTGACATTGAGATCAATTACATTTTTATCTTATTTATTTAATGTTTCTACATTCTAAATTAATATATGTCAAATTAGTATCACATTAACTATTTAGCATTTAAAAACTATTCAATGTTTAAAACTTAATATAATGTAAGTGCTACATATAATAATATGAATATGATTAATATGACATAGTTTTTATTTATCAATTTATTTTAAAAGGGTTTTGAAGACTTCAATTTACACTTGTGACATTGTTAATAGTTATTATCACCTAAACCTATCCAATTCTACTTCAACTTTTCAAGACATGGAGTAGTTATTTTCAATTTTTTTTTGTGTTTAGATTATACATAAATAATACATTATTACGCCTGCACGGGTGTAGACGGATTGGCAAGTGCCGTGTAAATGGAAGGAAATTTGTAAAATGAAGTCTCATGTTCGATTCTCACCCGGACTTACTCGTGCGCCATTCTTGCAGGCTGGCTGGTTGCACCTGGGCGCGAAGTTGCCGATTCCCCCAATAAAATAATAATAATAATAATACATACATTATTACAAGTTTAGAGTGTTTAATAATTATTTTAGTTTTTATTTTTAGATTACATAGAACTACTAATTTATTTAAAATATTTTTAAGAGACAACTTATAAGCAACTTTGTTGCTAATTTCAATTGTTCTATTACTAGCACAACCACAAACTTGTGGCTGGTAAACGCCCAAAGGTTTTGGTTAATTCACCCTCCCACTCAAGTAAGCAACAATTATTTCATATTTTGGTTAATTTTTTTAAAATTCCATTTATAATCAGATATTATCGGAAATTCATTCGTTTATATGGGAATTCGAGATGCAGATTCCATATCAAAGACGATGTTCCCAATGGTGTGCCCCTTTCCTCAAAAAAATTGCTGGATATTGGATTCACTTACCAGTATGGATTATCAGAAATTTTAGATGAAAGCATTAAATTTGCAAGAAAGATAGGAGCGTTACCATGAACATGTAAACGATCATGTGTTTGTTTTTTATTAAATGCAAAGCATGTTTTGTAGATGACCAGATATACAAAAATTTTTAGATGCACTTATCATTATGGCCGGCCAATTTTTTTTAATGAAAGCATTGAATAAGCAATAAACATGGAAATATTACTATTAATATTTACATAATTATTTGGTTTATAAATAATATTAATCTATTTTTATGGTCATTTAACTTTAAATTTGTGTATGAGATTTTTTAACCTTCATCCTCTTTCCACACTTATTTGATTGTTAATTTTTTTGGATTTAAATATGTGACTTTTAAATAAGAAACATATGTTCTTAAGTATTAGAACCACTCAAATTATAAAAACATGTTTTGTAAATAAACTTTAATTTTAGATTTATTAAGTTTAAAATAATCAAATCTCTTGAAATGTAAATATTTTGATCATTTAAAATGTTAAAAAAAGAATTGAATTTTCACTCAAATCAATACAACTTGCTAGCTAAAAAATATATAAATATAGATATGTAAAAATGCAAATCAATATTAAGATATATATTTTATTATAACAAAATTCTCATTTAAATATAATTTTTATATTTTTGTTTAAATTTGGTTTCTTTCTTTTTAATCCTCTATCAAGATATATATTTTATTATAACAAATTTCTCATTTAAATATCATTTCTACCATGTTTATATTTTTTTTAAATTTGGTCTCTTTCCTTTTAATTTTCTATATAGCATTTTTTATTTTAAAAACATATAGCCCACATGTTCATGGTAATGGTTCTATTTTCCTAGCAAATAAATAAATAAATAAGTTAATATAGGTTAAAAGATATCATGCAATTTATTACACCAATCTCTTTTAAAGGCCTTAATGGATAGTGAGGGTGAATGGATGATCATTTGGATTCTTTGCAATTTTGGTGGATTTTCTTATTAAATCTTTGAGAGAATCCGTTTTCCTATTTATGTGTTTATGTTACATTTATATTGCATGTTGACTCAATTTCCATTACTGGAATATCTTTTATTTATGTGTTTATGTAACATTTGCATTGTATGTTGACTCAATCTTTGTTAGTGAAATATCTTCTAGTTTTCTTCTTGTAAACTTACAACATAAAATTTACATATTTAACTAGTAACTAAGATAAATTTCAGATCTGATTTATCTAGCTAGAAATGCACATTTTATGTCATAAATAACAACAATTTAATAGACAAAACAATCACACAAGAGACACCACGGAAACCCCACTCCTCTAGGGAAAAACCATCAATACTTTTATTATTCAGCCAATGGTTCATGAATACATTACAATGGTGCTAGGTTGGAGGTCATACCAATTGTATGGTTCCGTACAACTTCTCTTTCAACTAGCTGGGTGGTTGTACCAACTGTATGACACCTTTTTGTTGGCCTGGTTCTTCTACTTCAGAGTTGCACTAGCCCAAAATGTTCTCAACCTCACCTTGTCTTCTCTGAATGCACCTGTATGGCCCTCTCTTGGCCTCCCTTGTCAATAAGTACCATTCGTACAACCCCTTTCTCCTTGGTGCTATTTTCTAGGTGGCTCGATATTCCTCACTTGTAGCCTATATTCTCCCTCTCTAGATGATATATTGCTCAGATCTTGCTTGGACCCTTAATCGTCCCCTTCTTCTCTAGATCAACCCAACTCAACCTATTCTTGACCCTACTTGGCCCCTCGACTAGCTCGACTCAACCTGTCGCTTGATCTCTGTTGAAGAACCACTCTCACTCGGTTGATTGACTTCTCTTAAAATGATGAGAAAATAGGCTTTCTTGGTGTTTTATAAACCCTAGTCTTTCTCTCATTCAATCCCGACCTTTAGATCTTCACCTCAAGATCTAGATCTGACTATGGGGACTTAATCAAGCATTGAGACAACTTAAGCCACATCCAATGGTTGTGACTTAATCTCATGTTGACTTAAGTGATCCCCACCATCACTAAGTTGTCTAGACATCATGGGGGCTCATTCCATGCTACTAGACACCCTAGTGTGGAAGTACTTGCCCGAGATACATACTCTAACACTCCCTCTTAGCAAGGTAAGTATTGCCACTGGAGTTTCCCCCTCCACGATCCACATCACTATGAGCCTCTCCCTCTCAATATGAGAGACCCATCCTATCTAAGTCTGGATACTCAACATGTTCTGCTTTGTAGCTATTGCTTCCACCTGCATTGAGACCATCTGAGTGTCCCCACTCTTCCAACTAAGTCCAATCCCACCACGTGGGCCTACTGAGTAGAGTCTCCTTCTCTCTCAAATGTGATCCAACGTTCCCATCACTTCAACCCCTAAAGTTGTAGATGGGTTTCCCCCGGAGCCTGTACAGGCGATCCTCACCAGTGCTTATCATCATAGGTGGTCCTGGAGCCTAACCTCTAACAGAGAGAATATGGACACCACAACCAAAGAAGTTGACACAATAGAATTTATCCTCCAAGACTGATATTGAGAGTACACTAACTCTCATACCTGGTACATAAAGTACCCCTCACACCCTTAGAATCCTAACTGACTCTATCTATAGTGACATTGTCCCTTCTCCTCAGATTGCCACCATGCTAGACTACACACCACATATTCCATAACCCATGTCTCGAGCTAAGAAGTATTGGAATTCATATCTTTCCCCGATCATGTGGCAAGTGATACCATTGTCTAGGTACCACCCATCTCTAGATCTTCCCTTTGATTCAAGCAAGAGTGTATACTAATCCTTGAACATACTGAAAAAATGGCAAGTTGTGGTAGCCAACTGTTGCTCCTCCTCTTCCTCATCTTGATCCTCCTCTTTTGTTGAAGCAACCACTTGTTTCTTCCTACCCTTAGCTCCCTTTCCCTTCTTGGCTTCAGATCATTGGCTTGCGTAGTGGCCAAACTCACCACATACATAACACTTTATGTATGAGAGATCCTTCATTGTCTTGCTGCCATCTGTAGCTCCTCCTCTTGGAACTAAGGCCTTCTTCCCTTTTATCCCCTTCTTGGAGGTGAGGGTGAGATTCTCCTCATCTTCATCCACATCCTTTCCTCTGCATATCTCCTCTTAGAAACAATCATCCCATAACCTGTCCCAACTTGGGAGGTTCTCTCTGGCCACTATCCCTGCAATGAAAGGGCCCCACTCCTTTGGAAAACCCTTCAAGGCTGACCTGACTATCTCAACTGGAGAGAGTTTAAATCTCATTGCTATAAGCTCCTATATCATTTTCTTAACATTGGTGAGGTAAGTTGCTACACCCTCACCCTTGGTCATCCTCATATGTTGAAGCCTTTCTTTGAGAGCTATGAGTATGCTCTCATGCTTTGCTTCGAACATTCTCTTGAGGATAGTCCACATCTCATGAGGTGTTCTTCTCAACAATGTGGTGGATGAGATGATCCTTCACCACATCCAACTGTAGTCTTTGATCCTTGATTCCAAGGGCATCATGTGTTGAGATTTGGGTACCTTGGAATGTGGTCCCCTTGTGTTTGTGAGTCTCTAAATAAAAAGGGGGAGACTATTACCCTTAATACTTTACTTTATGTTCTAATTTCACTTTGACTTAGGAGATTTAATTAAAAAGTGAAATATGCCACTTAAGTCATAAAGTGACAATTAATTCACTTTGTGGGTGGATTAATAGACATAAAACAAACTAAGGAAACTTGAGAAGGTAGGTTTTCTAAATGAGATTTTTGAGATTGAATCTCACCCTTTGATTAGACTTGGATAGATTGAATATAGGCCATTGGTCTTTTAGGTTTGGCCAAGGAGAGGCTAAAGGAGGGAAAAGGGTAAGTATGAGGCTCATTCTTCACTTGAGGGAGTTTAGAGAAGAGGAGGAGAGGAAGTGACGGTTTGGAGAGGAGAAGAGAGGCATGCCTTTGTGAAGGAGTGGCACATTGCTTGAGGAATCCATTTTTGAGCTTGTGTGGGCACACTTGTGGGATGCAAGTGCGGTTGAGAGCTTGAGGGCGCAAGCTAGTTTGGAGAAGGGTGTATCCATGGTATGGGGGCGCACCAAGCTTGGTGAAGAGAGGCACATTTGGTATAGTGTGGGTGCACTTGCTTGGTTGAGGGCACAAGAGCTTATGCAAGGAGAAAGAGGGGCACATCCATAGTTGGAGAGAGGCACATCCATAGCAGGAAGAAGAAAAGGGCACACAAGGCACACCATTCAAGGGTACAAACATATTCTAGTGGTAAATCAAGCTACATGGGCACAATAGATCTCCATTGCAGGCACAAAAGGAAAGGGGGCGCACTATTGCACTAGGGGTTCATTTCCCAAGAAGAACTCCATTGCTAAGCTTGAGATGAGTTAGCATTTGTATCATGTTCTTCTTATGTTATTTCCTTTTGTATTATTCTTTGAAGACTCATATATATATGTGTCTCTCAAACTGGTTTTACCCATGAGGGTTTTTCCAGGGTCATGTTGACCAAAAACATGAAGTGTTCTTTTGTCATGCATGCTAAGTTATTTTCATCCTAAATAGTTGTTAAAATATCCTAGAAAGTTGTTGTATGTTTTGAGGTTTATGCATGTACTATCATTGGTTAATAAAACACTTGCAAGGGAATCTTAAAAGAAGCAATCAGTTCATCATAAATGGAAGCAAATACACAGCAAAATCTCTACAAATAAATAACCAAAAACATTTAGGAGCTATTTCATCATAAATGGAAGGAAATATAGAGCAGTTGGATTTCCAAGTAGAGAATCAATCTGGAGACATAGCAGACACAAGCCAAAAGTTTTTCTATGACCCGTAGAAGAGAAATAAATTTCTTCCATAAATTTATTGCATTTGATTTTTTTGAGTAAAGAATAAAAAATGTTTCTATTATAAAGATGTTGCATTTCTGTCATTCCGGAAAGTGTAAATTTATATGCGTACAAGATAATTTATTCTAAAAGAGATTAAATAAATTCATAATTCCCTCAACTATTATATTAAAAAAAAAAAAAACCGTCAACTGATTTTATTAAAAACAAATCCTTACAGAGCACATGTAAGGCCATGGCCCGTGATCGAAGGAGACACGAGTTGCTTTTACAGCCAAATCCACATCTTCTTTCTGAGCCTCTGATAAGTTATCACTTCCCATGTTCTAGGATCCAATGTCTCAAATGCTTTTCATGCAACATTAATACAATAAATTAATAAATGATTTAGTCATAAATACAAATAACTTGTGTTATGTTAAGCTCCATTAATTTGAACATCAAAGTGAAAATCATGAAATATTGAAAAAAAAAAATCATCTTGACAGGCTTTTGATTTGTTTCAATGTCTAATAAACATAATTGATTTCATGTGAAACTCAATCTACAAACTCTCCTTTGATGAGGAGCTTCGCATATTTTATTGTAACTGGGGAAAAAAAATGTTTGATTAGGATGAAAGGGGCACCATATCTTTGCAGACAAATATTTTAACGTTCCTGCGAACGTTTGATGATACGATCCATATGCAGAGAATTTTTTTTAATTAATATCTGACAACGTGGGACTATACAATAGCCACCGTGCTTCCAACACATTTATAGGGAGAACCATTGTTAACCAAAACGATGGTGAGCTAAAATAAGTTTTTCTTCAAATTTGGCGGCTAATGCTTTCATTTTCAGAGGGATTTGATTGAAAATAATAAACCCTTAGGATATTAAATTTCGAAACATGAGATCACTGGCATTTGACTATCAGGTGGACTGACTACATGATAATATTAGACTATCAATTATGGATAAGATAAACACTTGGCTAGGTCCATCACATATGGCCTAACATTGGGGGACGTCTTGATACCTTTACGTCGACTGTAGAGTGGCTTGGGGGACGTCTTGATACCTTTACGTCTGGATACATTGGGGGACGTCTTGATACCTTTACGTCGACTGTAGAGTATCCCCTGTCAGAATGGTCAGAATTGTGGGTATGTGTAAAATTAAATAATGAAATGTTAATAAATGGAGGCTTCATTTTCCAATGCCAACATCGTCACTGCAATAAGAGATCAATATTTTTATCCAATCAAATGTCAGTAAATTGTGTTGAAATAGATTATTTTGTTAAAAATTTAGTTAAACTCGAAATACTAAAACAATTCAACCTAAAATAATACTCGATCAACGTAAATCGAACACTATATATCTACTTGAACAAGTATAATAAAGCTTATATGTGACTCATTAAATAAGATTCATTATTCATGGAATATTAATAGGATTAAAGTTAGATATTATTTTTGGGATTAACTGCGTAGTGTAAGTCATTAATCTATGACTCATATCTATGAGTATTAGTTGCCACTGATCATTCTCATGATTTGAATAGTTCACTTAGCACTCATTGCATCGGGTGATGCTCACCCGATGCAATGAGTGCTAAGTGAACTATTCAAATCATGAGAATTATTGGTCAGTGGCGACTAATACTCATGGATATGGGTCATAGATTAATGACTTACACTACGCAGTTAATCCCAAAAATAATATCTAATATCTTGCACTGCGGAAGCCCCTATATGCTAAGGATTAAAGTTGTTCTTTTTTTTTTTGTAAATAAAAAAGGGTATTTCCTATTACTATGTTCTTATGATACAAAAATGTCACATGTCATCAATTTTTCATCTGTTCCACCAAATTAGTGGAAACCGGAACAGGTGGCAGACTGTGATATTTTTAGACAAAAGAGTTATCTACCATCTACCCTGCCAGATAGAAACCAGAACAGGTGGCGGATTTATGTTCTTACAGACATGTTCTAGGAAACTAAGACAAGCTACCAACTGAAAAAAAAAGGAGAAAAAAACTGTAAATCCGCATCGTCCCAGTACAGAAAGCTGGGCAGAGATTGTGTGAGGTATCCATAGTAAAGAACCATAGATTGCACATTGGCACCTGGGGGTATGTCACCCGGAGCTCCGGTGAGAGGGTCGTCCCTAGGATGGAGCACGAAAGGCCTCGCACAGGTCGGGCGTCACTGAGTTGCCAGTTCATTTGAGAATGCATCATAAAGCATGTTGATCCTTTAAGTCATGAGGGTGTCCTGGTGGATCTGGTCCAACATTTGGATCCTTAGATCAAAGATGAGCTCTAGCTACTCTGGATTGAAGAGAGGTGGCAGATCAGAGCAGAATTCTAGGATTGCAGTGAGTGATGGAGGCACCAAAACCGGGTGGCCCTCCAGTGTGGCGCCCATATCCTCCTACGTGGTACCAATGTCGTCTGCCTTGACCGCCTTTACCTCTGTCCCAATTTGGTTGTCGGTGTCTTGAATTGAAACATTTGAATCCAAGTGGAGGAGTTCCCTTGAGAATTCCTCCTCCACTATACAGGTAGTGCCCTCCATGGTAGCCTGGGCCTTTGTGCTCATTGTGTTGTGGTTGGGGAATGACAAATCGTCTGAAACTGTGAAGAGGAGGGATTCCAGAGGAACCTAGATGGGTTCCTCTGGAATCACCTCCTCGACATAATCCATTGGTGGAGTTCTTGGCTTCTCCAGGCGTTGAATATGGGCTATGGATAGGGCTCTTTCCAACTGTTGCACTCATCATTGTCAGACTGCTAAACTATACCAGGCTGGGCCTCACATCGTCTTGCCCCTCTCCCTCGGCATGGCTAGGCCAAGAGGGCTGAGAATTCACTGAGTGACCACAATGAATACCCACTGTTCATTGGTCCCATTCTCAAAGCAAGCATGTTGGTGGAGCACGAAGGAAAAGTGGTGCCAACCCCATCTGAGCGGGAAAGATAAGCCCTGGGCTGACATGACCCCTGTACTCTCTCGGCCTCTACCATTAAACCTTGTTGTCGCCATAATCCTTACTCGAGGGAGTTGTCCTCCCAATCTCGACAGCAAGTAATGGTCGCCCTTCATTCAAGGTTGAGGTGAAGGGCAACAAGCTGCCATATTTATGGCTTGGGTTCTGGGCAGGCTACATAGCCTCCCGTTGCTACGTGACACCCCATCCGAGAATATGATTAAAGTTGTTAAAGAACATATAAATAATAATTAATTCCTTCTCAAAGATAGGGAAATTATTATCTAATATTTCTTTGACATTTCAATTGGAATTTCCCTCCCTAAAAATTGTTAGGTGAATTCCCCTCACGATAATAGGATTATTGATAATATGATTATTTTGACATCATATTATGTATTTTTATATTCTTGTCATTATTACTATGTGTGATATTAATATGTATCATACATATTATCTCAACCAACAACATTACCAATTTACCATCCATCATTTCGACAACTACTCGACCAGGTCCATACTTCATCATATACATATACTCTCCCAAAAATTTATTACCAATAAATCAAAATACTTGACCTTAACTCCCATATCCACTATCTTTATCTTATAAATACTTCATACTTTCATTATTGCGTTTCACCTTTTATTCCAAGCAAATGCCCCAAGCAAGAGAGGCTAATGGATCTTTTACTTCAGATGTGAAGAAACAACAAAAATAACATTACAGAATGAGATATTTCTTAGGGTTCCAAACTTTGTGATCCTCTTCTTCTTTCAATATTGTCTTTCCAACCTATCTATAAAACTATTTTCCTACATCCCATTTCAACTTGGCTCCCTAATGATGTTGGTTTGGCTTCTCCAAGTATTCCAGAAATTAGGTAGACATTATATCGCTCTTATATATTCTTCAACTTATACTTATCCTTGTCATCATTCTTTTCTTCCCCAAAATATTTGTAAAATTAATTAACCACCACCACACTACAAACAACATTGATCCAATTTCCTTCCAATTTATGGTAACAATATAATAGAACCCACCTTCTACGCTTCAATGTTTTCATATAACTAGGAATTTGTAAATTTAAATGAAATGAATCATTAAAATTTACATTAAAATAGAATTTTTTTTTTTTAAATAAAAATGTTTATTGCTATACATTTCATTTTGAATAATTAAATATCAAAATTGGAGTAGAAATAAAAGTATATGGACAATTTAATAATTAACAAAAAAAATTTAAACTGAAATAGAAATTTATATTAATAAAAAAAATACAATTAAGGCTAGCAACAATTTACATAGTATTGATTCAAAATGTCTTTTGAAAACTAAAACATTGATATCAAGATAAAAAAGAAGATTATAACATATATATATATATATATATATATATATATATACTAGGACACCATATAAGTGGACTTCTTCACAAAGGCACCTAACAGACATTAAACATGTAAACACATAAGATTTTCGATAAGCATGGGAACTACCTACTTCTTCCCACCCCTCTTTAGATTGAGGGGAGATTTGTCTCTCAATATCCATTGGATATCTCATTTAGTGGATAGTCTCATCATCCTTGAGCTCATCCTGGGATGAATTCTCTATGTCCCTATTATTTGATGCCATTGATAGAGATTTCTTGTGAAGATTGAGTGCCAAATTGTGGAGCATGTTGCACTCTACTTCAATGATATTTATCCTTTTCCTTTTCTAGACCAATAGGCTCATGATTTTCATTTGTTGATTGATGCATACACAATCATTTTTAGTGACCTTGAAGGATATTAAGCACAACGTGATTCTATTGGATTGTATAGGTCATCATGATGCCTCATAACTCTTTTGAACTCCTGTGCCTCCCTATTCTCCATGTTTTCCAAGATTACTCAATGGGAATGATATGGAAATGGAAAAGTTTATCTAAAGTTTTTGTTTCAGTATTTAGGAAGAGTACCTATATAATTTCTATGGGCTCAAATAAAAGAGGTCGAATTATCAGTTAGGAGATCCCTGAGTGAAAAATTCAAGATCTCTGCTCCAATTTCCCCAGTTGGTGAGAGATTACCTCCTTGAAACTCATGTCCCAACATGATATCCCTACAAAGAGGCTCTCACAAACTTATTTATGTTGGGTATGTGTTATATTATTTGCACGAGTAGTAGTGTCTGAGCGCCTGCACCGGGCGCGTAGGGTGGAGGAGCCCCCTGAAAAAAAAAATTGGGCCGACATATTTTCGCCGGTTTCAGGCCGACATATTATCGCCGGGCCGACATATTTCCAGGACAACATATTTTTGGGACCACATGATATTAGGTGGTTTTCGGCACATGGTTTTTTTCGATGGTTTTCTATTTCCGGTTAAGGAATTAGGGTTTTGGACTAATCCAAGTCATTGGGTTAGGGTTTTGGATGCCGCTGGCTCCTATATGTATATTGTATTGTAAACAATGTAACACAATTGTATGAATATAATATATGCTGGTTTTCCTGGTTTGGGTTTCCAGGTGAAAAATCTCTGTGTAGTGTTTGTGTTTGCCATTGTATCTTTTCTGTTCTTTTCTGAATATCAGTTTGCAGTAGATATTGTACAAGGTTAGAATTTACACTTTATAGTTCCATACCTTTACAATTTCCAATCTTTTACCAAGGAATTTTGAAGGGTCTAAGTTAATGCAAGAAGACACAATAAAAAATCAAGACCAATACATACTCAATGAATAGAGATAAAAAATCTAAGAGAGTACCATGTATTAACTAAATCCAAACCTTTTGACTCAGTAATTATAAGTTTGTAATAATTCCAAATTAAGACGTATGAACCAAGATACAAATTCTAGACCAAACATCCAAGCAAAGGCAAAGATTACCTAAAATCCAAAATTTCAACTCAGTTGTTCTTAGCTTACAAGCATTCCAAATTGAATTGTATTAACCATCACACAAATTCTATACTTTAATCACAACCTATTCCTCCCATAAGAACCTCAAATGGAAAACACCAAATGGGAGAGAGGAGAATAGACATTCATAGCATAAGTAAACCCTAAAATTAGTGGATAATGCAAACATATATGAGAGATAGAGGTAAATAAATCCCCATCTCCCTATAATGTCCCCCATCCCATCTAAAGGACATTACAGTGGAGAATACTCATAAAAACAAAATTTCTATACTAATTTAATTGTTTTTACAACTAACTGATTTCCTATAGCTTCCAGCTACGAAATAACAACTACATTTAACTACTATATATAACCATAAAATAGATGCATCTACAACATACCAAATAACATGAATGCAAATTAATCATTCACACATCAACATATAAATCAGTCATAAATACACATAGTTCATGCACAACAAATAAACTCGTGAAATAACACAACAACAAGATAAAACACTTATCTTTTAATAATGTTGTGCAACCAACTGCTTGGGATGAACTTTCCACCCAACCATAGACTGACTGTTCCAAATCTCAATAGCCAGTCACCCTCGAACTAGGGCTAGTAATCCAAAAGAGAGGGTGGTCTCTCAGAGTCCACTCATAGCTCATAAAACTCACAACCCACTGATATCTTCCTACAACTATCCTGATTTTCCACCAACTATCTTCCTCTTGACCTACCCAACCCAAGGAATGTACCCCTTCACTGATATTATTCCCTAGGGTGTCCCATTCGTTTATCAAGGTATCTATGGCAACTGTAGCTATGAATATCTCAGCTAGGAACTCAAGGGAAACTGATGCTAGTAAAACTACCAACAAACCAAAAATAAACACGTGTTACAGTGCAACTCGCCCATGAGTTCACTCTTCAGGCCTAACATATTGGATCTTTAGTATTTAGCTACAATATGCTCCAAATATGCTCCAGATTGCTCTAGAATTTACCCTCCATGGTTTCACCAACTCCAAGATTTCTTTCTTGCTCTCTACTTTCTCCTCATGAACAAAATATTCACTTACTAAAACGGATGTCCCAACCCATAGAAATTTCCTCTCTTTGGATTTCCTTTCTTGACTTACACTCTTCCCCAAACTGATTGTACTCAACCCCCATGTGCCCAATAACTATGGGATTTGACCACTCACACCCATTGTCTTACATGCATTCAATGATTGGCTTTGAGAACACTCAATAAAAAATTAGAAGGTTCATATACAAATAGAAATTTTAGGAAAATGAGTTGGATTAATATTCATGGATATTTCCCCATTGGACCCCTCTTGGCCATTATCCTAGATTCTCCCTTCTCTTGTGGATTAATCCGGCCCCCCATATTTTTTCCATGTCCCCTTAGTAGCTGGCATCACATTTTATTATTAAAACATAGAAATATAATTCACATATTACATCACTTAGTCGTAGCCACATATTAAACATCTACATAAGAATTAATTAAATTGGAGATTATAGTGGAGATGTTACATTCCCCCTCCCCTACAATTATGAATCGTCCTCGGTGAACACTATGCCAATATACATATATGAAAATTTACGTCAAAATACTTAGAAAATACAAACTCTGCAATTTTACAACTCCAACAACAGTCCCAACCATAATCTCATGTTCCTCTCGACTTGTCGACCTAACGAATGCACCATTCATTTATCAGGGTTAATCCAAGGGATGGACCATTCATTTATCAAGGATAACCCAAGGAATGAACCATTCTTTTATCAATGTCCCCAACATAGTTGGCTAGGATCCAAGATGTGGTTTTGGAACTCTGGCTGCTTAAAATGGAGTCTTCCATTCCATTTTCTTCAAAATTGTCAAAACATTGTGGGTATTCCTCCTGTATGTTTTCTTGATGCTCCCATGTAGCATATTCAATACCATAACATGTCCATTTAACATTTATCAACCCTATGTCCTTGTTCCTAATAACTTTGACTTTCTGGTCCAAGATGAGAATTGGTTCCACCCGGAAATCCCCTTCGTTCTCCACCTAGATCACATTCCAATCAATTATGTGGTTAGGGTCAGGAACTTATTTATTTAATAATGACACATGAAATACATTATGCA
>ML778240.1:77886-96884 GCA_009831015.1 Picea engelmannii | reverse complement strand
TGGAAGAGACAAGATATAGATAACAAAAATAAAATTATATCACTTGAATTTGATTTAGATAGCAAAGTAATACTAAACCATAAACAATATGATATACAAAACATGGAACAAAGTGTTGATATATTGAAAAGCAAAAGCTATGAAAAGACACCAGTTCTGCTCCAGTTTGAATCAAAATTCTATATCCTGGTTCTCCCCAACTGAGGATGATCGATTATTACAAAACCATAGGTTTATATAGGTTTCTCACAAGGTAAAACATCCTTGTGAATAAATTCAAATAAGTTCACACAATCTGGGAATAATCCCAAAATCCCTTAAACTAAGTAACTAAAAATGCAAATGAAATCCTTAAGATATCTTCCAACTGCTCCTCATATCCATTACCAATTCGAATTTTCCTGTATTAGACACAAAGATCAAGTTAGAGGAGTATTTTATTAAGAAAATAATAAAAAAATGACTTCTATAGACTCGGCTACAGAATCTTCTGATTCTGTAGCTGGTCTAGAATAGTAAACAGGACCAGATATATAATCACATCAAATCGAATCAAATGATCCTTTAATAATCAAACGGTTCAATAAAAATAATCCTTTAAATCAAACCAAATCAAACAAGATACAATCGGGACTGAGTAGAAGTGCTCTGTTTTCCAATTAACATAAGATTGAATCAAATCTTAACAAAACTGTTTCATGAATATAATCGATGATAAACCAAATCGTATGAGATACAATTATTAACGATTTGCATAGGATTCATATCGTTAAATTCACTTCCAATATAGAAAGCTTGTCATGATTTCATGCGTAACTATATCCATAAAATCCAGTCACGGGATTCATTCGCTGGGTTTCAAACATTTCACAGGTATAACCGAAAACAATGGTTATCATTTACCAATTTTAATCACAACAGCAGATTGATATCTCTTAATTACAAACACGATGCACAAATAACTTCCATTATAATCGGATGAAACCATATTGACTCAAAAATATTTACACAGTCAATGGACAGAGACGCGATAAAATCGACATAATTCATGAACTGGGCAATAACCGACACCAATCTTTATCAAGTTAATTATATAAAGAATATCGATACTCTTAAAAGAATTCAATTCCAATAATAATGAGAATCAAATTAGTTGCAAATCGTATATGTATAATTAGAACAGCATCAGATTTGGTCACAAGACGTTGAAAGAAAATTTAACCGATTTATCAATCACATTCAGATAAAACATAACCAATTCCAATCGTAGCACTGACTGTATCACAAAATCAACCTATTTTAAACAACTTCACTTATCATCGGGGCATTCAACTGCAGTTAAATTTGAACAATCATATCTACTCGACGATCCATCGAATCGAAAACAAATCCAACCGAATCTTAAATCATAACAAAATTATGTACAGTGGAGCATGCCTATGTAACAGAGCAAGTGAAATATGTATACAGAGTATAATATAAATGAGTGGAGATTATAGCATCACAATTGTTGAAACTATGTCAATTTTGAATTGACAATAGCGGTAGCAGATTCGACATTTTTAAACAGGATTGACCCAACAGTTCGTTGCTTCTTATAGTTGGGTTGCATCTTCGCCTTCTGGGCAGTGAGCTTTGCCACTTGGCTTTCCAAATCGTAAATTCTGGACTGTAATGTAGGTACATCCAAGTAATATCTCTCTAACCACAGTCCACACTGATCACAAGGTGCAGCAACATTTTGAACAGAAGGGGGTTTTGATGATTCCCCGAGGGTTTCATGGGATGGTTTAATACCAGGAAAATCAGGGTTATCCCGCAGACAGGGAGGTAAGTTCTTAACGAAATCGTAAGGAGGTTTGCTACACAAGTCCTCGGAGTAAGGATACTCCTCGGCGAGAAATCGTTCCACTTCAGAATCCGAGTCTTCGCTGACCACGATAGGCTCTAATTTAACAGGGGGCTTGGGTTTATTCCTTGCCATGCGTGAGATCAGTCTTGCATTTTTCTTGCCTCTAGCATTAGTACTAGTCTTAGGTTTTGGCTTTCTGGTCGTGGGTTTATCAACTTTAGCTCGCTTAGTCACAGCCATAGGTAAACTTGTAGGTGGGTCGGGTTCAGGTTTAGGTAGTAAAATATTATAAGGCACAGGGGTAGGCTTGGTCTCGGTCACCACTGGCTTTTCAACCTGTGGAAGGTCCAACTCTTCGAAATGATTACTGCTGAGGAAATCAGCCCAACAATCACCATGCAACCTTAACTCGTAAACCACTATCAACTTAATCAAACCTAAATGGAAAAGGCTAGTGTCAGCTTGGCTGCGCTTGTATCTTTTAGCCATTTTGAATAAGCTTCGATGCAAATAATGGGGCATACTGAGCTCAAAACCCATAAACACCATTAATAAATGCAAGTGAAACAGGAAGACAAAACCATACCTGCCTTCACACGTAACGAATTGCTTGATAATCATCAAGAGATCATATCAGTGGGGTTTCAACATCTTCGCAGGCAAACCTCTGTCACATGACTCCACTGTCCGAGACTGAAATAACAATGTCCACGGGACATCATCAACCTTGCAGTTTTTAGACCATTTTTGTCCCGTAACAGGCAAGCTAGTTGCCGAGCTGAGGAATTGTTTAGTGATTTCAAGCTGGACATCTCCAACTTTGGCTCGGTAGCCATCAAACGACAATGAAAATTGCCGAGCCACAGTGATGTTGTAACCATCAAATTTCCTTATAAAAGCCAGCCACCCGAACTCTTTCAAGTCATTAAATGCACCATCAAACATCAACAGGGCCTGGCACCCATTGGGCTCTTCCCTTACGACAGTAGCCATGGCATCGGTACATGGTAGGGTTTGAGCTAAACAAACAAAGAACAGGGTCAAAAACAATAGGGTTTAACCAATTCAGCGCTCAAAGATGCATGAATTAACTACATGCATGCGAAGGTGGTGGGATTACCACCGCCACGCATTGTATTAATGACCATGTACATTTTTGTTACAATCACAATTACTTAAACCATTCGTATCGGCCAGCAAATAGGTGAATCATCATATCAACGTGCCATTCATCCAAATCAAAACCACCACCATAAGTGATAATCATGCGCCAAGTGTTAAATTCAAATCAACACTAAGTTCAGCATTAACCACGATCTATCGTGTCATTCAAACGTACCAAACCAATGTTAATTAAATCATGTCAATACACAGTTCGTTCCATGTGATATCAAACTCACAAAACAATGTATTGAGCAAGGGTTCAAACTATAAAATCGAAAATCCCAAAGGTTGATCAATGCGCCTTGCAAAACTCAAACCATTTCAAACTTATGATATCAAACTTATAGTATTGCCAATGTGTTTTTAGCATAATCAAAGTGTAAAACATTGCAACTAATGGCCATATGAAAATGATAGGTCAAGAATCATGTCATATATAAAACCAAAATGAATTATGACTTTTATGTCATCAAACATAACTCATAACTTAACATTTTCAATACTTTATCTAAAACCAAGTTGCGCAATTAAAGTGCATGGATATAGTTTGAAGAAACTTTTGCAACGATGTGATAAACCAATGGTCAAGTGTTTTTCAGTAAATCAATAAAAAATGACGACAGTCAAAGCAACGAAAGAGGTGTTTTCACACTTTCAGTTGTGAAAACTGTAGCGAAACCAAAATGCAAAAATGAAACAAATGTCTAGAAGCACAATGCGACGATGACTTGTCGATTATAAGACAAGGGGTGTAGGCAACTTTTTGTTAGGACGAAATAAAAATGTATTGGATGCCAACATGTAGTAGCCCACTAGACCCATAAAGGATCTAAATTCCTCCACATTCGTTGGCACTGACCATTCTCGGATGGCCTCAACCTTCTCAGGATCCATGACGATCCATTCCTCTAAAATAATGTGCGCCAAGTAATGGATCTGCCTTTGATAAAATGAGCATTTGCTCAATTTGGCATACAGTTGATGTCCTCTCAACACTTGCAGCACCAGTCTCAGGTGTTGTTCATGCTCTTCCTCTGACTTGGAATACACCAAGATTTCATCCAGGAAGACTATGAAAAACTTGTCTAAATAGTCCCTGAATACACCATTCATCAAGCACATAAAAACATCAGGTGCGTTTGATAGTCCAAATGGAACCACTGTGAACTCGTAATGACCGTACCTTGTTCTAAAGGTGGTATTCCTGATGTCCTCATCCTTTATTCTCACTTGGTGATATCCTGATCGGAGATCTATCTTTGAAAATATTTTCGCACCCTTCAACTGATCGAAAAGATCATCGATCCTCGACAGAGGATACTTGTTCTTGACAATTACCTTATTCAACTACCGGAAATCAATGCACAGCCTCAACGTCCCATCCTTCTTCTTCATGAACAGGACCAGGTCACCCCAAGGTGACATGCTAGGGCATATGTACCCCTTATTCAAAAGCTCTTCAAGCTGCAATTACAACTCTTTCAGCTCTAGCGTACTCATTCTATAATGAGCTTTCGACAGTGGAGCTGCTCCAGGCATCAAATTTATAGAAAAATCGATGTCTCTCTTTGAAGGTAGTCCAGGTACCTCCTGAAATACGTCCTTGAACTATGTGAGTTCCTCATGGTCTTCAATCTCTCTGGATGCTTCCTCCACACGGGTTGTAAATAATTGACAACCTTTCCTGTAACACTTCTTCAGATGCATGGATGAGATTTCTCTAACAACCACAGCCCTAGGAATTCCTTGAACCGTTTTTTGATTTCCCTCTTCATCCAGGCATGCAAAATTCTTGTTATGATAGTCCAGAAGGGCATGGTGCTGGTCCAACTAGTCCATTCCAATTAAATAGTCATAAGATCCTAATGGTAGAATATTCAATTCAGCCTTCATGCTCGGTCCTTTCATGTCCACAGGATAGGACTTCACCAACTCAGCAATTTTCCTCTTTGTTCCTGTAGCCAACTGCACTAACGAAGACCTTTCATGTTTTCTTCTTGATAAATGCAAACTTTCCACCACCCTAGGATCTACATAACTATGGCTAGCCCCTGAATTGATTAAAATAATAAATGGCCGATTGTTAATCATACCTTCCACTTCAATCATGTGTGATTGAAATTCAGCTTGTTTGTTGTCTGCGTAGATCCTTGGCATTCTACTTCCCATGTCCTCCACTATTTCATCTTGTTGAACAGTATGGACAACTCTTGCTTTGCCATTTTTATGGGGACAATCCCTATACTTGTGGTTCCCTTGATAGCCCCAACACTGAATGGGCGTCTGTCTCTGCCTTTGTTCCCCCACTTCAACCATTCTCGCCTCTCTAAACGATGGATGTCCTTGAGGATTATTTCTAAAAAAGGGAGGTTTGTTTCCCTTCTGCCTCTGTTCCTTCTTAAACTTCCTATGGTCATCCCAAGCCTTCCGAAAGGTAGGCTTTTCTCTCTGCTGTTCATACAAGCATTTTCCCCTTCTCATTGTTTCTTCCATAGTCTTGGGATCATCATACTGAATCTTGTCACCGATAGCAGGTGATAGTCCACTCAAATACCTCTGAATCTTGACAGCCTCATCTTTGATGAACAGAACATACTTTAGTAGTTCCAAAAAACTTCGTTCGTATTCATCAATGGTCATGCTACCTAGCTTGAGTTCGAAGAACTCCTTCATCTTTCTATCATAGTATCTTTTAGTCAGGTATTTCTTCTCGAAATACCTCTTGAACTCCTTCCATGTGATATGTTTCTCACTAATGTGTTGCACTTGCACAAACTGATCCCACCACATGGATGTTTTTCCTTTCAATTGATACATCGCAATTCTTCCTTCTACATGAGAGGAATAATTCTGCAGTTGGAAATATTTCCTCATGCCAAGCAACCATGTTTCAGCATCTTCCTCCTTCTTATGTTCTCCATAAAATGTTGGAGACTTGATCTTGTTCATCTCCCCTTTCAATTCATCTAGTCCAGATCTTCGGTGTTTTCTGGTAGGAGATGGGATTGAACTACTGCGTGCCTCTCTACTGGAATGCTTTAGGGAGCGACGATGATGTCTGCTACCACTCCTCGATCTTCTTCTCCTCTCAAGGGTTCTGACACTTCTTGATCTTCTTTTCCTCTCAGGGGTCCTGCGACTCTCTGTCTTGCTTGAGTCACTCCTCTTCTCCAATTTCCTTTCTATTCTTTCCAGGCTCTTCAACATTTTTAAGTTGGATTCACCCTACTGATCCTTGACTCTCACGAGCTTTCGGATATCAACTCGGTGAGCCTGGGCATCTTTCTGTAATCTTTCAATGAGTTTCATCATATGTCCTTCCTTATCCATCTCTTTTTCTTGCCCATTAGATTTTGTTCCTTTGATTTCCAGGTTAACATCCCTTCCTACCCTTTCGTCCTCTGTTTCGAAGGCAATCTGCACCTCTTCCAATTCCATACTCAGGGTGGTTTTTTGGTTGTCCTAACACTCGTTGAACTCTGCACACACAACGTGCAGTCAACTGGATTTTTTCAGGTCTTATCCCTTAATAAAAACCACAACAGTCATTAACCAATGTGGATAAGAAAAAAAAAACAAAAAACCTTTTGAATCCACTAAGTTTTCTGAGCTCTGTTTGGCTCTGCAAATTTCAAGACTTCTAGTTTCGGGGTCTCGGTCCACGAGACTCTCATACTCACTTTCGGGTTTCGGGGTTTTGGTCCACGAGACTCTCATACTCGCTTTCGGGTTTCGGGGTTTGGTCCACGAGGATCTAACAGTTAAATCCTCGACGATTCTTTTGTCTTCAAAAATTTCAGGACTTTGGGATTTCAGGGTTTTGGCACTTCGGTTTTTGGGTCTTCGGTACCTGGGAGTTCACGAAGCAATGACTCCAAGTCTCTTGTCGCTTCAATCCCCAACTTCCGAAATTTCTATCTCCTTACCCTCCGGGCCCACAGTATAACTGTCGCCCTTAACCACGGTGGCATGTGGCGAGTTCATGAAGGTTCACATCACCTTCAGTGACGTCATCGGGTCCCACCATTCTGTCTTATCTTCTCAACTCACTGGCACATGGTACATACCCATGTGTCCACATCCATTCCAAGGAAATCCAATAGTTAGACTTCTCTCAGATCTACGGCATAGATCTTTTCAGCGTTTCGGGGTTTCGGGCATCGGGAGTTCGTGCATCCGCACATCTCAATTTCCGTTTGTCAAATTTCTAAAATTATTGTCTACTCTTCCACTTGATCCGATGGTCGCTTATGATCTACGGGGTAGATCGTTTCGGGATTTCGCATATCACGATTTCCGCATTCCTGTGCAACTCTCAAGGGTTTTCAAACCCTGCACACGTTCTCCAGATCTGATGGTTGTGAGGGTTCTCCTTTCCTCCTAAGCAGATCCTACAACGCTAACACCCCATGCGTTGAACTCTCTCTCTCTCCCGGTGGCCATATACCACACCGGTTGTGGATTCTAAAATACCGCTAAACCTCCTAAGCTTTGTAACATGGTCAAGTGACTCCTTGACACTCAGGAGCATTCAAAGGTCCAAAATTGGTCCTCCAGACACAATTTCTCCTTAACCCCTCGGTCCAAAGACCACTCAACTGGCCCATCTAGGCTCAACGTCGAAACCTTGGCTCTAATACCATTCTGTAATTCTCCCCTGACCGTCATCCAACCCACTGGCCGAGAATATGCTATTTTGTGGAACAACTTCATTTTATGCTTAATTAATCACATGCATTTAAAACAAGTTAAACACATTTAAACATAGGGTCAGCATAAAATTACTACTAACATAAATAATCCATTGAATTAACATTAATTCATATACTCGACAGAATGTATGATAACTATAAATACACAGACATGCAAAAAACATAATTAAAACATCGTCTGGTACTTATCCTTGAAACGGTGGTAATTCCACCAACCACATGTAGGCCTTCCATGAACCTCCCAACCTTAGACCACGCTGCTCATCCAGCTCAGCAGTGGGTCACCCCCGAGCTGGGACTAAGCTCCACCCCAAGGCAAGGAATCCTAGGCTAGGTTGAGGTTATAGGGAAAACAACACAAAACAACTGGAAGGATTCTTCCCATGATGCCATCTTATGCCCACTACTCCCGGACTCTCATTCCCCACATGCATGTTCTGCCCGGGAGTATACACCTTCACAAGCACATTCCATCGGTGCTACACCTCCCTCTCCGAGACTCGGCAACAGGATAGATCAGGAAGTGTCAGAGGCCGAAGTTGGTGTTGGACACTCTCTGGAAGAAACCACTTCCCAACAAACTCTCTCGCCTGGAAAGAGTTGCTCAAAGGCCTGAAAACCTGCCTCTTCCAACAAAAATCACCTCCCTCACCTGGAGAGAGGTTACACACAGGATTGGAACGAAATTACACTCGTCAGCAAGGCATGTGTAGTCCAGCACTGCGTTGCCACAACAACCAATTGGGAAAACAGACACGGGCTTTCCAAACAGTCTTCGTAATCATGGGATAGACTCAGGGTTTTGGTTTCGGGATTGCACCAAGGGTACAGATATTCCACGCACAGGCTCAAACTATTCAGACAGAGGACGTACCAACTATCTCTGAAATCATCACAGGCTTTTCCGACTTTCAGGGAATGCACCAGGGTATTCTTGCAGAGGTCAGACGGGATTCACATTCAGACAGTCGGGGTAATGCACGCATGTATGCAACTGGCCCAATCCTTTCTAGGATTTCTCCTTTCCTCCTGAGTAGATCCTACAATGCCAACACCCCATGCGTTGAACTCTCTCTTTCTCCCGGTGGCCATATACCACACCGGTTGCGGATTCTAAAATACCGCTAAACCTCCTAATCTTTGTAACATGGTCAAGTGACACCTTGACACTCAAGAGCATTCAAAGGTCCAAAATTGGTCCTCGAGACATAATTTCTCCTTAACCCCTCGGTCCAAAGACCACTCAATTGGCCCATCTAGGCTCAACGACGAAACCTTGGCTCTAATACCATTCTGTAATGCTCCCTCGACTGTCATCCAACCCACTAGTCGGGCAGATGCTACTTTGTGGAACAAATTCATTTTATGCTTAATTAATAACATGCATTTAAAACAGGTTAAACACATTTAAACTTAGGGTTAGCATAAAATTACTGCTAACATAAATTATCCATGGAATTAACATTAATTCATATACACAGCAGAATGCATGATAACTATAAATACACAGACATGCAAAAAACATAATTAAAACATCGTCTGGTACTTATCTTTGAAACGGTGGTAATTCCACCAACCACATGGAGGCCTTCCATGAACCTCCCAGCCTTAGACCATGCTGCTCATCCAGCTCAGCAGTGGGTCACCCCTAAGCTGGGACTAAGCTCCACCCCAAGGCAAGGAATCCTAGGCTAGGCTGAGGTTATAGGGAAAACAACACAAAACAACTAGAAGGATTTTTTCCATGATGCCATCTTACGCCCACTACTCTCGGACTCTCATTCCCCACATGCCTGTTCCGACCGGGAGTATACACCTTCACAAGAACAGTCCATCGGTGCTACACCTCCCTATCTGGGACTCGGAAACATGCCAGATCAGGAAGTCTCAGAGGCTGAAGTTGGCGTTGGACACTCTCTGGAAGAAACCACATCCCAACAAACCCTCTCGCCTGGAAAGAGTTGCTCACAAGCCTGAAAACCTGCCTCTTCCAACAACAATCGCCTCCCTCACCTGGAGAGAGGTTACACACAGGCTTGGCATGGACTTACACTTGCCAACAAGCCATGCGCAGTCCAGCACTGCCTGGCCACAACAACCAACTGGGAAAACAGACACGGGCTTCCCAAACAGTCTCCGTAATCATGGGATAGACTCATGGTTTTGGTTTCGGGATTACACCAAGGGTACAGAGATTCCACGCACAGGCTCAAACTGTTCAGACAAAGGACGTATCGGCTATCTCTGAAATCAACACAGGATTTTCCGACTTTCAGGGAATGCACCAGGGTATTCTTGCAGAGGTCAGACGGGATTCACATTTAGACGGTCGGGTAGAATGGAGGTGGAACCCCCATCACGACTCAACTCAACAGTTTTATCTGCATGTGCTTGGGTTGACTCTTGTCACCCATGAAGATGCATGCTTCCATCAGCATGCATTCCTTCCACCATTTGGATGTCACATGTCAATCCAAAAGAACTTAGGGTAAAAACATAATATTCACATGTTTTTCGGAATAATATTAAAATATTATTCCCCGAGGACTTTAGTCCCTAGGCTCAACACTTAGCCCCCTTTTCCCACCTTCCAGCCCCTAATCCCTTTCCCACTCTGTGGAAGATTAGTCCCCCATCACTCATTCATCGTGGCCGGTCTGCACACGACGATGTTTGTATTTTTTTTTATTAATGTTCTGCATTGATACATGTACAAAATCAGGGTCTTGGCCTTCAACCCTTAGGCTCTCTAGCCTAACAATCACATAAGCCCACCAACTTGTATATACTTGTCTCACCAGCCTATAAAACATATTTACAATTCATTTCACAAGTATGATTTACAACAGAGCTTGGCCTTGGGGACATTACACATTCCTTCCATTAGAATAAATGTTATTTTTTCATCAATTTATGGACTACATAATGCACCAAGTCAAAATTATTATTCCTTAGATGAATTCATTTATAAAAAAATATTCCAACTGTTGTACACATGCCTCAATATGAGTTCTAAGCCAAAAGTTACAACATTTTTATGGTGCAATTTCCACTCTTTTAGTGCTACAAAAATCTATTTATTAATTTTTGACAATTTTCATTACCCAATTCAAAATTATGGGTGGATATATGTCTTCTATTCCTAAATACCTTTCCAACTGCTATTCATTTGCTCAAATCTGAGTTCTCACGTGAAAGTTGGTCTCGAAAACTTTAAGTTGTTTTACCCAATTTATCCATGCATACTACAATGTCTTAATTATCTTCCTACCCCTTTAAGTTGTTTTACCCAATTTATCCATGCATACTACAATGTCTTAATTATCTTCCTGCCCATTTTCAAATACCCATAATCTAACTCCATCTGTAGCTTCTATGGGTCATAAGCTTTACATCTACTACTCCTATGCCCTAAACTTTTGAGCATGGAGTTATGTCTTCTAGAAGTAAAAATGATGCCAAAATTTTACCCTTAGTGTTTTCACTATAACTCTGTCATATGAGTTAGTTTTGTGAACCTGTCAGCTCTCTCAGATTTCTATTATTTGAACTACTGAATCAAGGTATATTGTAATAGCCCTTTAAATATGAACCATTAATCTCAAATCATGTCAAATTTAAGTGATTAATCCACATACATAATACTTGATATTAATAAAAATTATGCATACACAATTTTATTTTATAACCTTAAATTTTATTATCATTCAAAATTATTAATGCAATTTTAAAATTACATCAATTATCATTTTAAACAAATATAATTTTAAAATTAAAATTACATCAATTATCATTCTAACTTTATATACATAATTATATATAAATTTAAAATTATATTTATTTATAAATTTAAATAATTAAAATACAATTGTGTTATATTGGTATTTGGTATTAATGAAAATCTATGTGCATAATAAGATGATACTGATAAGAAGATGATATATTAATAAAAACAATGTCTCATAAAACTAGGAAATAACATAGTGAAAGCATATTTAAATTAATTAAAAAATGTAAATGTAATTTCAATTAAAATTACATTATTATTAAAAATAATAAATATAAAAAATACACATAACGTTATCTCATTATTAGAATYTTCGAGATAATCATAACTTCTTTCATGATCGAAGTTAACTATTGAACATTTARTATTGAATGTTTCAATAAATTGTATTGTTGAAACCTCTGTCTAGCATACTCCATATAATCAAATTCTATAGTGTTCACACGCCCCTGTATAGAATGAAACARTRTARTAAGAAATCTTATATTATAAGATTAAAATACTACAAAACATTAATTTATAAAATTTAATAATTCATTCAAACATAAYTGTTATAAAATATTAAACTATGAAATTTAATAATTCATTCAAACATAAATAAATATAAAACTGATTCATTATCTCTTCAAAAATGTTTATTTATTTATATAGCAAAAATAATATATATTCAGGATAATACTTTTAGCTAAGAAGAGGTGATAGAAAATGTACCGCGATAATCCCCCATAGAGCCCAATGGATATGGCTTGCAACAGTATATTTCTCAATATCTTTTAAAATCTGTTCAACTTCTTTTTCACTCATCATTCCACCTAAATTCACATACTAATAATAATCAACAACTTTGCAATTAGCACATGTTTCAATTTTTTTAAAGAATTTATTTCATTTAAAAATAATTATTCATTTTTTAATAAAAAAAATTTAATAAAATTTTAAAATATTTTAATTAATTAATTAAAATTTAACTACATTTTTATTAACAAATAAAAAAATAAAATTTTATCAATTTAATATATATATATATTAATTAATTAGAGTAAAAATAATATGCACATAGCACTTGATTTTATGAAAAAATAATTAAAAGTAAATAAATAAATATATAAATTTATTAGAATAAAAATAAGGTATACATAGTATTTTTTCAGGTTTATGATAATGATGATGGCACTTAGTTAAGAAAAATATTGATATATATATATTTTAAAGAAAATTATTGATTAATTTAATTTTTAATATACATTATATTTTTTCAATAATATTTTATAGTAAATATATAATAAATTTTTAAAAATATAAATAATATAAGAATTAATAAATTTTTAAAAATATAAATAATATAAGAATTAATGTTTACATTTAAAATCATTTAATTTTAAAAATATTATAATAGAATAGAAATATGATATCTAAACTAAATAGAATAGAAAATGAAATTAACTTAATTACAAAATTAAATCCTTAAAATATAAAAAACTTGTTATCTTGATTTCAATCTAATGAATAATTAAATAAACATTAATACACATCGTTAGAGCATAGAATAAATACATAATAAATACAAATTGATATATAACTTTATATATTTTAGATAAATTAAATTTATATAATAAAAAAAGGGAAGAGAAAAAAATAACTTACCAGCTTTACGAGATGGCTTTAAATATTCCTTCACAAATTTATGACGCTTCTCAAAATCTGTTGAACATAATACTTACACATTAGTTATAATATATATATATAATTTAACAAATAAATTAAAATTTAAAAATTAACTAATATTTTATTAAAAAAATATTTCTCATTTGATCATATATCTACTTCAACTTTTACTTAAATGAATTTTTCTTATTTCAAAATGATATTCAAAATCTCATTTTTTTAATCTAAATTATGTACTTATGATTATGATAAAACTCTTTGTGGATATTAAATGTTATAAAACTCTTTGTAGATATTAAATGTGAGGAAAGAAAAGTTAAATTAATATTTATTTAATAATATGATTATTTTATAAATATTTTTAATTTAATATCAAGATTATGCAACATGTATAAAAAAATCAACCAATTGATTTTGCAACATGTATAAAAAACATCAACAAATGAAATGCTCAAATCAATATTACTTACTTAAATTTAGTTTTGATTAAAAAAGAAAAACGAAAACAATACTTAGTGTATCATCCTATTGTGTTCATGCAAGAAACATAGATATGATATGGATAAATCAATATGCTTTGCATGTATTAAGAATAAATATTTGTAAAAAATCTTTTAACATGTCTTAATGTTTCTTCTTCATAAATATGAGGTTGACATAGATTGACTTTGTGGTTGTTAGAATAATAGATTTTCAATCATTTTATAATATCGGTTATATTTAGTTAGATTATAATATTAAATTTTACTTCTATAAAAACAATTAAAATATTAATTTTAAGTTATAATAAAACATACCTGGGTATTTGTTGAAGTCTAATATATGAGGTGTGTCACTATGATAATCTCCCGTCATCTCACAAAAATGGTTGGCTATATCATATGCCACAGGATTATAAGTTGAACAATCATAATCCTGCTTCCAACAAAAAGAATATTATTAAATATTTTTGAAAATTATAACAAAATTGAAAATTTAACCAATATTCAAATTAGAAGATTAAAACATTTTATTCTTAAAAAAAATACCTTATTCAACTAAAAACAAAACAAAGTAAATTTAAATCTTTTTCTAATTCATAATATACTTAAAATCCTTTTCTAATTCATAATCTACTTAAAAGCATTATATTCTAAATTTGTAAATTTAAAATTATCTTAATATATATCCATATTACTATTAAAAATAATTAAATAATAAAAATGTTTTTAAGATTTTATATTTTTCTAAATTTCCTTTATATTATAAATATTTATTATATTTATATATAAGTATAAATATTATTATTAATATTTATCATATTTATAAGTATAATTATTATTATTAATATTTATCATATTTATATAAAAATATAAATATTATTATATAGAAAGAGTTTTAAAACATATTTGAGATAAGTATAATGAATATTTGATATCCAAGCCACACATTAAATTGGTGTATGAGACTGTTTTGTTTGTGAGATAAGGATCTAGAGGAATTTGATTGGTAAAGTCTAAAGAGGTAAAGATATTTATCATATTTATATATAAATATAAATATTATTATATAGAAAGAGTTTTATAACATTTTCTAGATAAATATAACGAACATTTGATGGCCAATCCAAACATCAAATTGGTGTAAGAGACTCCCTTGTTTGTGAGACAAAGATCTACCCAAGAAGCCAAGAATTTGACTGATAAAATTTAAAGAAATATATCCTACCCATAAAACTATAATATTATAATCTATTGAACAAAAGATATAATAGCTTTGCATACCTACCAGGTTGAAATGGCCGTTGACTTACATAGTTCTAACCTACTGAACCTGAACCTGGCCTGTCAAGGTTCTGGATGCACCTGATAGATAAACGAAGAAGCTATACTTTATTGTGTGTGTTTAGGTGGAGTATACTCACAATGAGCGTCAAGGTCTGATCTTCATCATTGATCATAACGTTTCCATATTGCAAATCATTGTGGCAAAAACCAACTTTCTGATCATCTCTCCATAACATCTTCTCCAGGAAATTGATATTCTCTTCCATACAATCAAGTTGGAATTCTGCGGCCACGTTTTTAGGACATAGAGCCAATGCTGTCTTTACCCACTGTCTGTGTTCAGTATCAATCCACAAAAACAACAAAAAAATTCAGTATTCTTCATTGTAAAAATTGGGTGCCCCAATAGCAATCTTGTCAAGTTTAAACCTGAGTCGCATCCACAGCATTGGTTGTCGAGGACCTGGTATGTCAAGTTGATGAAATTCCCACAACTTTGCAGCTATTTTTGCAGATATTTCGGGGTTTCTCAAATCAGGCGCTGACAGTGTCTAAAACACAAATTTCAAATTAGAAAAAGACAGTTGGAATAAAAATATAATTCTTAAAAAAGTAAATCTTTGTAAAGAAAACAATAAAATAACTATACTGAAAAATCCACGATCTTTAAAGTAACCTGAGCTTTGTTTTAATCCTCTCACTGGTTAATAGATGGATGGCTTGAAGTAGGTATAACATTCTACTGTACCTTTGCGTTGAGAAACTCTTCAATGCGGCCGCTATGAAAGTAACCCAACAGACGGGGGCCCTGCCCAAGCTTTGAAATACACTCAAATACCCGGATCTCATATTCTCGATCAAAATAAGAATTGGCGGCCTCTCCGTAGATTCTAATGAGGACCTTCCTGGGCTTCTCCTCGTCTCTGGTCTGCCACCTACACTGGAAAATGTGATTAGTGACGGCGGCGCCCGTGAGACTAGTGACTTCCATCTTCTTTGCGTCGATGACGTCCTCCCAGTTCAGAGCGAGAGCGTGCAAAGAGCTCTCGGCATCTGCTGGTAATCTCAGGCACTCAGACACGGATTCCATGGGATGCTGATTCAATTGAGTTCAAACTCTAAAATCCTCTTTATAACTTGGAAAAACAACGGATCAAGATTTTTGGACTTGCAGTACGGAGGAAGCAATGCAGTTTCAGAGATAGAAGGCCTGAAAATGGAGGAGGAAGCAATGCAGTTTCAGAGATAGAAGGCCTGAAAATGGATGATTACAAACATGGACTTGGCTGCTCTCAGACATGGACTTGGCTGCTCCCAAACTTGGACTCCTTATATGCCTGACCTGAGCAGCCCTCACATCCGTCAAATCGTAAAAATAAAATAATAACCCTGACGTGACCACGTGAGTATTGCATCTGCAATCTCAGAACGCGGTCAGCCCGTGCTCGGTAATGCCAATACTGTGCGCTTTTATTGTGACCACTTTTCTGGTATCGGACAGTCTTCACGCTTGGTGCTGACATGCAGCTACGTGCTGTTCGGTAGGTTTCACACGCAGCCGAGCTCTGGCCATTACTGATAAGGGTGAGATAAGGTGAGGAAGAAGCGACATTGAAGCATTATTGAGTGGAGAAATGTAATTAAAAGCAAAAACGGGGTGAGTGCATCCCGTGTTACCCTTGTCGGATGTGGGAACCGCTTCTTAGAGATTTTTTAATGGTCAGATTCATTTGAGTGGAGAAATGTAATTAAAACCAAAAATGGGGTGAGTGAAGCGCGCGTTACAATTATCAGATTTGGGAACCTTTTTAAGAGATTTTTTTTTTTTTTCTGGCCGGATTCATTTGAGTGGAGAAATGTAATTAAAAACAAAAACGGATTGAGTGGATCGCGAGTTACCCTTATCCGATGTGGGAATCGCTTTTAAGAGATTTTTGTATGGTCAGATTCATTTGAGTCGAGAAAATATAATTAAAAACAAAAAAGGGGTGAGTGGATCGCGTTACCCTTATCCGATGTGGGAACCGCTTTAAAGAGATTTTTTCTGGTCAGATCCATGGAAGTGATAGGTTTTTTGTTTAGAACTTCACTTTATACGTTTGTAAGGTTTTGGATATATTTCCATGTTTTGAATTGATTGATTGCCATTTTATAGAAGTGGAACAAAAGAAAAGAAATAAAATTTAAATTTTGATTAAAAACTCATATTATTTTTGGAGAATGATTTCACATTTATTCTTTTTCAGATAAGAAATTAACTCTTTGGAAATCCATTCTTACATTTATCCATATAGTGGATAATATGGGAGTGGAAAACAGTAACCCAGCGATTCATAGTTAGACTTTAACCCATGACCTCTCTCCAAACGGAAAATCTCACCAACTAAGCTATCCCATGAAACTAATTTCACATTTATTCAATCAACGAAAAACTGAAAGATTGTATTTATTCCATACAAAGGAACCAAAAGGACTAGTAGTTTTAGAAGGTTTAGCTTGAGTAATAAAAATATTTAAATTCTTAATAACATCATAGAATACTATTCGCATTTTGACTACGGTGGACCTTATGCGTTACCATAATTAAATGATAGGATTTTAGTATTCGTCCCACTAAACAGGAACATAAATAAAAAGTTAAGTATAGCATGTGGCATTTTCCTTTTAATCATATATTATATTGCACTCCAGCTCTCATCACGTGGCGTTACATAAACAAATAGTTTTGGTCTCGGTTGTAGAGAGTGGAATAAAATCAGATATCTTACTTTACATGTTTAATAACACGTTGTTAGTTTGTCACAGATTTACATGATTTTTTTCCTCTCTAATTTATTTATATTATATTATATTATATTATATTATATATTTCTGTTTTATGTTTAAAAATATATATTATAAGCATGGTTTACTTAGTACTATAAAGAAGAAAATAATAGTGTAAAAAATAATTACAATTTTTTTTTATTTGTAATTTTTAATGTATTTTATTTTATTTAGAATGGTTTCATAGAAAATTACAATTTTTTTTATTTTGTCGTTTTTAATGTATTTTATTTTATTTAGAATGGTTTTTTTTACCATGAACAGTGGGAATGGTATTTTATGATATTTTTTTTTTTTTTTATGTATTTTATTTTATTTGAAATGTTTTTTTTGTATGAATAGTGGGAATGGTATTTTAGGAATTGTGATTAATTTTAGTGGTTTATTTAGATTTGATAGTAGAACATGTTAGACATTAATGTCCAATAAAGAATGATAGATTAAAAAGTATAGTAACGTTGTGTGTTATATTATTGAAGTATTTATTGTATTTTCTATATTTGATGTTCTAAAATAAATGAATATATATGGAGATGAAATAGTTGTATGGTTAGTGATATTTCAATAGTGTTAATAGATTGTTTTTCAAATCAATAAGAAGTCAATGTTGTTTTCAAACCTTCTATTATCCTTGACAACTCAAGTGTTTCATGATCATGTCTAGATTTTCAAACTTTTTACCAATGTACATGAATTCTCTTCTCACCATATCAATTGGAAAGAAGAAGGACATGCATTCTCGAGAGATAGAATTGTGCAAATGAAAAATAATAAGATTCCTAAGCGTTTGATCATGTTAAAGAAGATTTTTTATTGGCATTGTAGAACTAAGAAACCTTAAGATCTTAACAAGGATAAAGAGTGTATTGAGATCAATCTACGGTTGAAAGAAAATCATGGGATCATCACGGTTGAAAAAGATTGCAGTTTGGAAGAGAACATAAGCACTAAAAATATGATAAGAGAATGCAAGGATGCTTTTGCACAGAGATATGATGGATTGAAAGCTTATAAAATAGATGTCATCAAGAACACAATTAAACTGAATGAAGGAACCAAACTATTCAAACAAAGTGTGAGACCTATAAACCTTGTTACCACACAATGTAGTAAAAAGTGCAAATCCTTCACAAGGAAATAAGACTAGTGGAACATGGAATATGTTAACATTGTCACCTCAGCAACAAATCCCCTCTCTTTAGTGAATGAATAGTATCCAACACAAG
>ML778240.1:3753-66752 GCA_009831015.1 Picea engelmannii | reverse complement strand
TACACAAATAAAACCCTAATTTAGGAGGACATCACCCCTTTAGGGGATGTTTTTCCACTTTGAGGAAGTCGTTGGTGTTGGAGAAGCATGGGTAGGCCTACAAAAGCCACATGTCAAGCATCTAAAAAATCTCATCATGGTGAAGAACTTTCTCCTCCTCAAACTTCCATGTGTCAAAAGAGTGGCATCTCACTACCATGCCCTAGTCCCAAAAGCATGACATCAAGCTAAAAAATAGGACGTTTTACCCATCCTAGGAAAATCTTTTGGAAAGTAAGGATTGGGATAGGCCATCCAAGTCATCATAAAGGCCTTCCAATTCTGATCTTTCTTATTTGGCATGCGGGACCCTAACATCCAACTTGTGGGCTTGTAGCCCCATGGAAGCCCAAGCTAGGCTTGTTCTCCCAAAACTATCCACCAACTATGTCCTGCAAAGATGTATGTGCATGCCGTCCAAGGATCTCAAGTCATAAAATCATGATAAGTGAATCCAATCAATAAATAAGACATATAAACATGTGTATCAAATATCACTATATCAAAAAATTAACATCTCAAAGACACTATGTGACTTGTAAAGCTTGAATATGGGAGGGTTGATGAGGTGTCCTATTGGGTAGGTATTTCCCTAGGTCAAGGATATTTTACAAGAGATCCCTCTCTAAGACAAGTAAAGTGGATGAAGTGGTTGGGGTCAAGACTCAATGGGAATAGGGCTTGTTGTTCCTGAGATTAATTCTAACGCTCAAAGAATAATGTCAGGCATCAAAGATTTAAAATGAAGTATTTTATAAGTGCTTTTTCTACCTTCAGTTTTTTGAGAAATAATATTTAAATGAAATTAATAATAAGACAGTATAGAGGTTGTATCTCGTTATCTGAGTCACAATTATAATGTAAAATTATGTAGAAAATATTTACAAAAATGTTAAAACAAAGTCAGGTATCAATTACAAATAAGTCTCACCTTGTTTGTAGTAGAAGAAAAGTAGAAGATGCACCCTTGAAAAGGAGATAAAGATGTAGTAATTCACACAGATCACAGGTCTTGTTTTACTCATAGTAATAATCGAGGAAAAGTTGTTACTGAATAAACTTCTAATATATTATGATCACAGTAGATGTGGTACTAAATTGCAATCATTCACTCTTCAAGAACTACAGAAAGAAATTCAGAGATATGGAAACATAGAGGAAACACCTAACTCAAATTAAATGAAACATAGAATCTTTGTCTGCACTTGTATTAATATTCAAAAAAGTTTTCTCTTTTACATTCGGCAAGAAGCAACCTCGAATAGATCTAAAATCTATCTATTTATACAAAAATTGTCTCAAATGAAAACTGTTTGAATTCCTACAATACAATACCATTTGAATGAAATAACATCATGCATATATTGTTGAGTTCTGGTTTGATGTGTTGGCACTTCATTTGTCTCTTCATTTGCTTGCATATGCACTCATTTTCATTTTCTCTTTGAACTGGGTACACATGTCTACTAAGGCCACCACAATCATTGGCTTACTGTCTATGCCATCTAATTTTGTTTCCATTTGTCCCTTCGAATGCGTTTATTGGGATAAAAAAATGCAGTTGAAGATATGGGGGTGGTAATTGAACTTGTAGCTCAGTGCGCAATCATTATGGGATGGATAAGAATTATGGGGATGAGTAACCGTTCACGAATAGGATGACGTGGGGACAAGTGTCCAATAAGGAGGTGGGATGAGTGGATGCAAGGATGTAGGTGGTAGGGATAGATGGGGTAAGTGACATGTAGAGAGTGTGACAGACTGGAGGGTGAAAGGTAGAGTGGGTGGAGGGCAGGTGTTGAGCCCTTTTATACTTTTCTATTTTTTTGGGGCACGAGGAAGTGGTTTTGAGGTAACCCGCCTTTCACCCCATAATGCACCTGGTGATGCCACATACCCTCGAGAGAAAACCATGGCTTAAATTGTGGGACCTCCCTTCGAAATTAAACCCTGCGCAACTTCACCCCCCACAATCATTCTCAACTGTTGATCTCCATGGTCCATTAAAACATGGCTATCAATATTGCAAAGTGAGATAAGTTCCCAAATGTTAATTCAAGGTCACAGCTCTCGGTCACATGTAGAGAAGACATAGCGAACTTTGTGAAATTTATGTCCGTCGATCCAAGTAGGGGACATGCGTCAGATGATCATTGTATTCGGTGATATTGTATTGCCCACAGGACTGACAACCTGCCTCTTCAACCACAACCACCTCCCTCACCTGGAGAGAGTATTGCACATAGGCTTGACAACCTACTTCTTCAACCACAACCACCTCCCTCACCTGGAGAGAGTGTTGCACACAAGCTTGACAACCTGCTTCTTCAACTCCATTCCTACACAAGGAGGAAAAAAACAAGGCTCAATAAGAAAAAAACGACAGCGACAAACCACACTTATCCAAGGGACTGCATGGCCACAACAACCCACAATTATAACACACGTGACATAGAAAATTACGGGATGCTCAGGCTTCACAAAAGACGCAGGTCGGCTTCACGAACCTATTTTTTTGAGGTGTGTGGCTATGCAGAGGTCCAATGCAGAAAAAAAATGGGTTTTGGGGAAGGATTCCAGCGAACTCAAGCGGAATATGGAAGAATGGGCACACGAACCCCCAACACAGTTGACTTCTTCAAATTTAACTTCATGCACCCAGGTCGACACCTGTCTTCCTGGAGCTGCATGCACTCCATTTTTCAAATGTTCCTTTCCCAGGAACTTGGGACAACACTCATCAATTGTCCACCTTAGCCTTCTAGGAAATAATAATAAATTATTATCCCCTTTAGAGGTAAGCCCCCTAGCTTAGCCCCTAGGCCCAACACTTAGCCTCCTCCCTTACCCAACCTTGTGGAAACTTAGTCCCCCATCACTCTTTATTCGTGGTCGGTCTACACACAACAATTTTTTTATATTAACAAAGTGCATAATTACATGTACAAAATAGGCTCATGGCCTTTAACACCTAGGCTCTTCGGCCTACTTTCACATAAACTTACCAGCTTACAATTGCTCGATTCACCAGCCTACAAAACATGTTTACAGTACATAGATATAAATGGGGCTCGTCCTTGGGGTATTACAATCCCCTCCCCTTATTTTTGCACTGTCCTCAGTGCAACTTACTTACACAACATCAACAAGATTTCCAAAATCTTCAAAAAGATGTCGGTATTCTATCTGCATAGCATCCTCATGCTCCCATGTTGCATCCTCAGGACCATACCAGGTCCATTGAACCTTTACAAGCCCTATGGCTCGATTCTGAAGCTTCTTGCATTTCTGATCCAATATGCACACCGGATGCACTTGCAAGATGCCTTCTTTCTCCACCTTAATCACATTCCAATCAATTATATGATTAGCATCAAGTATATATTTCTTAAGTAATAAAATATGAAACATATTATGTACAGTCATGGATGCAGGTAATGCAAGCATATATGCAACTGGCCCAATCCTTTCTAGGATTTCAAATGGCCCACAAAATCTGGCTACCAACTTCGAATACTTTTCCATCCTTAGGGAACTTTTATTGGCTTTCACTTTCAGGAAAACATGGTCGCCCAATTTAAACTCTCTGTGGGTTCTGTTTTTATCAACATAACTTTTCTGCCTGTCTTGGGTAGCCTTTCAATTTTGCTTAATTTTTAGTATTTTCTCTTCCATTTCCTTGAGAAAATCTGGCCCAACCACTTCTCTATCATCTACATTATCCCATCTTACTGGAGTGTTTCGCTTTATGCCATAAAGTTCTTCAAATGGGCTCATCTTCAACGATTCTTGATACCCATTATTGTAGGCAAAGTCTACCAAGTGTAGGTAGTCTTCCCATTTAGATGGTTTGTTCATCACATTTTTCCTTATCATTTCTTCTATCAGTTGGTTCACCCTCTCTGTCTTCCCATTAGACTTAGGATGATAAGTAGTGTTGAAGTTTAGATTTTTTTTGAATCCTTTGAACAACCCCTTCCAAATATTTGAAGTAAATTCCAGGTCCCTGTCAGACACAATTGTCTTGGGAATACCGTGTAATTGTGTTATTTCCCTCATAAAAATATCATCAACGTTAGTTGCCTTATCAGTAGTCTTTAGTGGAATAAAATGGGTAGCTTTCGTTAGCTTGTCCACCACCACTATGATTGAATCATGCTGCTTGTCGGTCCTAGGCAATCTTGTGATGAAATCCGTTGTCATCACTTCCCACTTCCACTCAAGAATGGGTAAAGGCTGTCGCAACCCTGTTGGGTGCCTATGCTAAGCTTTTACCTTCTAGTATTCCATACATCTAGCGATGTATTCTCCAATTTTATTCTTCATACATGTCGAAAAGTAATGGCTCTAGACTGCTACCATTGTTTTTTGATATCAAGGGTGCCCATCTTAAGGCACATTATGCATTTCTTTCAAAATCATAAGTTTCAATTCTTGGACGTTAGGTACATAAATTATGTTCTTGTCCGTAAGTGTTCTATCGGTTTCCAATTTATAATTTTCCACTTTCTGTAGCATATTACCCTTTTGTAGCTTTACTACCAAATCCTTGTACCGCAAATCTGCATTTTAAACTTCCGAAATTCTTCTTTTAATATCATCTTGGTACATGCTAATGGTTGTAGCATGCAATTCATGCACTCTCCTGCTGAGAGCATCCACCACTTTGTTCTCTTTTCCTTTGATATGATTGATATCAAAGTCATATTCACAAAGAAACTCCAACCACCTACTCTTCCTAGCATTCAAGGTTGGCTGATCAAACAAATACTTCAGACTGTTGTGATCTGTTCTCAGTTCAAAATTCCTTCCCATGAGGTAATGCCTCCATTTCTTCAGAGCATTAACGCTGGTTTCCAACTCTAAATCATGAGTTGCATATTTCCTTTCATGCTCTTTCAACTTTTTGGATTCATAAAAAATTACTAACCCATTCTGACCGAGGACTCCTCCCAATCCTTCTTTGCATGCATCTGTACACAATACAAAGTCTTCATTCAGATTTGCAATGCTCAGGATTGGAGCATTGGTTAACAATTGCTTCAATCATTGGAATCTTTACTCCCAATCCTTTATCCATTGAAATTTCTTCTCCTTCCTTTGCAAGGAAGTGATAGGGTAAGTTATCCTTGAGAACCCTGCAATGAACCTTCTGTAATAGCCAACTTGTTGAAATTACTAAGACAACTGAGAGAGGGGGGGGTGGGGGTGAATCAGTTGTCATTGTGCTTAAACAATTTTAAGTCTATTAAAACATTCTTAATCTTTCTTCAAGTGATCATCAATATTATACAACATATGGAAAACATAAATAATGATCATTAGTCACACATAAGATATACACAGAGACAGATTTTCACGAGGAAACCCATGAAGGGAGAAAAATTATTCTTCTTCGAAATGATAGGCAGTGTTTTAAGTTCTTTACATCATCTATAATTGAGCACCAACTCAATGTGAGGATACTAACTTTGTTTTACAAGCTCCAACTTGTTTGAGAGAACCAACTCTTTAGTTTCTCTAGCACCCACTAGAAGGAAGCACCAACTCCCTGAGTATTCTAGTACCAACTGGATGGAAGCACCAACTTCCAGTTACACAAGCTCCAACTTGTATAACAGAGAACACTTGTTCTCCCTTGCACCACCCTACCACTCTAGTTTCTCTGGTTGCAACCAGATGGAAGCTACAACTCCCTATGTTCAAGCACCCACTTGAACCTCTGAGGACCCTAGCACCTCCCAACCACCCTGAAACATAAATAAATGATTGAATAATCAACAACATAGATAAATCAATTCTTACCACTTCTTCTCTATTGTGTAAATCTGGTTTGCTTCTAACTATTCTGCAAATTCTTCTCTTCCTCTGTTTGTTCTGCAATTCTTCTCTGCTACACTATTCTTCTGCTCTGTTCATACTTGGCTTGTCTTGTTGTCTCTTTCTATCTATTCTTTCTCTGTCCTTCTCATGCTCTTTGATATGTGCACATTCTGCTCTCTTCACCTTTTCTCCTCTGTTCAACTTTTGTTCCTTATCTCTGAGATTTCTTCACACTGCGCATACTGTAATTTTACCTTTCTACAGTTCAACTCATTTTTCAGTTAGAACAACCAAATTTTCACATTCGTCTCATATCTCCTTTTATTCACACATGCCTCAGCAACTGAATCACCAACCGATCAAAAATCATGAATTAGTTTTGCTAACTAAATCGTAACTGATCAATTAACTGTGAGGTGAAACAATAACCATCCGATCATATTCGAATTCACCTGCACCGTTGGATTACAAGAAACAAAATGTCTTTCGCATTTCGTATTTCAACAATTCACGTTTTCACATGTCGCGAATTCCTGTTGCGAAGCATCTTGACTCTCCAAGTCGCAATCCCCAAAATGGAGCCAGATCAACAGTCCACAAAACTTCATAATCTGATCCCTTATTTTCTTAATCGAATGGCTGACGGGATTTCTGCGTTTTCCCCTTTGAGTCATTGTGACTCCAACATTATAAAATTCATGATCACAAAATCTTCGAAGTGATCGGACGGTTCACATAACCCACTAAGATGAACAGTTGACGGGATTTCAGATTTTTGCCTTTCAGGTTTTCAAGACTCACAATAGTCCCTTTCAACATTTCTATGGTGAAGTGTTTCGACACTCCAACTCCCAGTATCTGGAACTTCGAAATGGAATTAGATCAATGGTTTGGTATTTTGGCGTTTTGGCATTTCGACATTCTTGTGGTGAAGTGTTTCGACACTTGACTCCTCCAACTCCCAGTATCTGAAACTCCGAAATGGATTTTAGCTTATGATCTTACCATGCGATCAACGTTGTGCTGCTGGTCTTGCCACTTTCTCTTGTTCATCATCATTGGGCTGAGCTTTCCATCCATGAAAAACAAATACTCTACCTTATGTCTACCCGTAGTAAATATGCCAACAATTTCCCACTTTGGCATTGATGGAAACTTTGAAGAACATCCAACTATACCATTGTAGCATCCTTGAAATTACCACACTTTCTATCCCTTTGACATTAATGTCAAAGAAGAAACATGCTCTCCCTGAGCTGTTGCAGTACATACCCCCCCTGTCAACTATGAGTAGCTTAGAAATACAATAGATATTCAATAAGGACTCCCACTGACCAGGTGAACAGATTAGACGAAAGAAGTTATAACCCCCAACTTTTGACGAAGATATCCAAAAGGGTCGCTGCTAACGGTTTAGTAAAGATATCAGCTATCTGTTCTGTGGAAGGGATATAATTCAGCTGAAAAACTCTGCTTGTAACTTGTTCTCTAATAAAATGGTATTTTATTGGGATATTCTTAGTCTTGGAATGAAGAACAAGACTCCTGAAGACACTAATGGCACTGGTATTATCACAGTGAATTGTAATCGGATTAGTATAATTTACCTTCAAATCTACAGGAGTTTGGATCATCCACAAAATCTAAGTGCAGAAAGTAGCAATAATAATGTACTCTGCTTCTGTAGTCGATAAGGAAATAGATCCCTGCTTTTTACTAAGACATGCTACCAAAGAGTCACCCAGGAAGAATGCACCTCCATTGGTGCTCTTTCTCTCATCCGCACAATTTGCCCAATCTACATCTGAATAAGTAGTTAACTGAAAATTTTGATTTCTAGGATACCACAAACCATAAGGTCATTGTTCCCTTCAAGTATTTGAATATCCTTGTGACAGCTACCAAATGACTTTGTTTAGGAGCAGACTGATAACGACCTACCATTCCAACAACTTGCATTATATCAGGACGGGATGTTGTGATGTACAGAAGATTGCCTATCATAGAGAGATATGTCCTTTGATCAACATCTGGTGAAATGTCATCTTTATTGATCTTGCAACCAACCAGCATAGGTGTGCTAACAAGAGAGGAATCCTCCATCTGAAATTTTTTTAACATCTCTTTCAAATATTTTTCTTGAGAGATAAATATTCTTGCAGAACTCTGATTTACTTGTAAACCAAGAAAATATGACAGTTCTACTATCATGGACATCTCAAATTCTATTTGCATAGAGTTAGCAAACCATTGGATAGATGATTCATTAGTACAACAAAAAATAATATCATCTACATAAACCAAAACAAGTAGTAAATTATCACCTTCAAACTTAATGTAGAGATTGTTATCAACAGTACCTTTCTTGAACCCTTTGTCTTGTAAAACTTTGTCCAATCTATAATACCAAGCTCGTGGTGCTTGTTTTAGTCCATATAAGGCCTTCTTCAGCTTGCAAACATAATTAGGATTATCTGTCAATGAGAATCCTTCAGGTTGCTCCATATATACTTCTTCCTCTAAATCTCCATTAAGAAAAGTTGACTTAACATCCATCTGATACACTTTAAAGTTCTTATGGCATGAATATGCAAGGAACATTCTGATGGCATCCAATATTTCCCCTGGTGCAAAAGTTTCATCAAAGCCCCGACCTTCAACTTGTGCATACGCTTTACAGACCAATCTGGCTTTATTTCTAACAACTTGTCCTTTTTCATTAATTTTATTTTTTGAACACCCATTTGGAACTTATTACATTCTTATCTTCAGGTCTAGGGACAAGCTCCCAAGTATTGTTCTTCTCAATCTGATCAAGCTCTTCATTCATTGCTCTAATCCAATCATCATGTTGGCTGGCTTCATAATTTTTTTCAGATTCAGTCATACATAAAAAAGAAACATGAGATTGTTCTAAGTCTTTAATCAATTTCCTTCTTGTCTGAACTCCTTTATTTATATCTCCAATTATCTGATTTTCAGGATGATTCTTTCTAACAATTCTGAGAGGTGATTTTGCTTCTTTCTGTTGATTTGTATCATCCCGAGTATTCGTACATTCATCTAATTCATATACTTCCCTTTCTGATCCTTGGACCTATTCATCTTCATATTCAACTATATCTTTTGTGCTTGGTTTAACACTGCTTACATTTCTGACCATGATTTCTTCATCAAATTTAATGTCTATACAATCAACCAGTTTATGCAGTCTCTTATTGTAACATATGTACCCTTTTCTGTTTGTAGCATAACCCAAGAACAGACCTTCATCATCCCTGTCATCATATTTGCCAATATTTTCATCATTGTTCTTGATATAGCATTTACTCCCAAAGACTTTAAAATGCTTGATTGAAGCAGGTCTTCCAAACCATAGTTCATAAGGAGTCTTGTCACTGTGTGGCCTGAGATGATATTTGTTAAGGATATGAATGGTTGTATGAATTGATTCTACCCAATATGTCTGAGGTATGTTCCTTTCATTCATAATTGATCTTTCCATTTGTTGTACTGATCTATTTTGCGTCTCAACAACTCCATTTTGCTGTGGAGTCCTTGAAATTGTGTACTCTCTTTTGATCCCATGTTTATCACAGAACTCTTTGAAGTTCCATGAGCTAAACTCTCCTCCTCTATCAGACCTTACTACCTTTAATATTTTTTCTATTTGATGCTCAATCAGAACCTTAAACACTTTGAATTTTTCAAATGCTTTATATTTTTCCTTCAAAAAGGCAACCCATGTTAGTCTAGAATAATCATCAATAATCAACATAAAATAATTTTCTTTTCCTGTACCTTCCTTCCTTGATGGTCCACATAAATCCATATGTACTAACTAGAGAGGTTTTTCTATTGAAGGAAAGTTTTTAGACTTGAACTGAGTGCGAGTAAGCTTTCCTATTCGGTAGGGTTTACAAATAGAGTCATATGGCTTTGATATCTTCAGAAGATCTTTTACTGCCCCATTGTTTCTGAGCTTGATTATATTATCAAAATTTAGGTGTGCAAGTCTCCTATGCCACAAACAACTTTCATCATACTTGCTTAAGTGGCATTCTTCTTTTTCTTCTTTTAACACATATACATTGTTTTCTGTTCTTATCCCTTTTGCAACTAGCTGTCCTGAATTCACAGATTTTATTCTGCAGTCTTTAGAGGTAAAAATGACTTCACATCCTTGGTCACAGACTTGCCTGACACTAAGAAGATTATGTTTCAGACCTTCTACAAAGAACACATCTTGAGCTTTCCCTTTGCCATTACTCAAACTTACCATTCCTTTACCTTTCATTTTTCCTAGTGCATCATTTCCAAAAGTTACATTCCCTGATTTGCTTTCACTTAGAGTTAGAAACTTACTTTTTTCTCCAGTCATATGTTTGGAACATCCACTGTCAATATACCAGGGATTATTTTGTCTTTGGGTTGATAACACTAGTCCACACTTGTCATCTGCTTTCTTCTTCCAAACCTTGACATTTTAAGCAGTGGGGATCAAATATGGCTTGTAATTCCTTAAGCGACAATCTACAGCTTTATGTCCATAGTTATGACAAATGTAACATTCAGGTTCACTAAATAAAAGATCATAGTGATTGTTATGCTCATAACTATTGTTATGTTTAACCTGCATCATTTTCCCAACCATTGCATGATTTATAGTCTGAGGTTGTTTTTGCTTTGTTGTATCATTCTTTATTGTGGAAGATGGTTATTCGTTGAATATCTTGATTGTTCATATCTAAATCTCAAAGAATAGTTTATAGTTTTGTGACCAAAATTAGAGCAGAAAAAACAATAACCATAGAAAAAACCTTTGTACCTTGAAAAAGTTTGTTTTCTTTGAGGAGTTCGATTTCTTTCATGCCGATAATCTCTCTGATCTACAGATTCGGTTTTGGTACTTTTTCTTTCATTCCTTCTTAGTGACTGTTTTTCTTTCTTTGTTTCTGCAGAGTGACTGTTGTCAATGTTTGAGGATTTGACAAACTTTATAGGTTATGTATTACTTGGATGATCACTACTTGATCCTTCTTCATACCACAATCTAGGTTTCATCTTTGGGTTTTTTTGTTGATTTAGAATGGAGGTTAATCCTTCTGAGGCTTTAATACTTGGCACATTTTGGTGATACAATCCCTTAAACTTTTCCATTTCTTTTCTGGTTTTTACTATCTCTTCTTCTAAGGCTTCACACCTTGCTTTCTTCGCTGATAACTATTATTTCAGAATGTCTTCTATTTTCTTTGCCTCTTCTAACTCCACTTTTAGTAGAGCAAAGTCTTCATCAGGTTTTATGTCATTCATTTTAAACTGCATCAACAACTGTTTTTGTTTTCTCTTGTTACATCTGAGTCTGTCAATTTCTTCCAAGGCACTGATTAATTCACCTTCCATATCCACCACAGCTTCTTCATCATCCATTTCCCCTCCTATGAGCTTATCATCAAGATCTCCCATAGCCATAAGCATAAATTCATTCACTTTGTTTTCGCAGGATGAATCACTATCTATGTCTTCTGATGAGTCATCATTGATTGCACACAAACTTTTCTTTTTACTATATTTCTTAAATTTTTAATTATTTTCATCATCAGAGTTCTGGTATTTTTGATCCTTTTTCTTGTGGGGACACTTAGATGCAAAATGGCCTATTTTACCATAGTTAAAGAATTTGAAGGGAAACTTGCCTTGATATTTTCCTGATCCTTTCTTTAACCTTCTCACAAATTTTGCCTCAATATCATCTAATTCTGAATTAGTATTCTTGTCTTCTTTAAACGATGCTTCTCTAGTAATGGATTTATCTTTGCTAATTCTCATTTCATATGTAGTTAAAGTTCCTAGAAATTGATCAATGGAGAGAGTTTTAAGATCATTTAGTTCTTCTATTGCAGAGACTTTTGGATTAAATTTATCAAGCAAAGATCTTAAAATCTTCTGAACTAAGAGTGATTCTTCAAACTTCTCACCCAGACCCTTCATGGAATTCACAAGTTCTTCAACTCTTAAGAAATACTTGCTAACTGTTTCATCTTCATTCATCTTTAGTTGTTCAAACTTCAACCTAAATGTTTGAAGTTTGGCATCTTTTACTTTCTCATTTCCTTCATAGCTGCTAATAAGTTTATCCCACATTTCTTTCGTAGTTTGAAGATGCATCACCTTTACAAACTCGGCTTCTGCAAGTCCATTCAAGATAGAATTCATTCCCTTAGCATTAAAGCTAAATTCTAACTTATCATCCTTGGAAGCTAGCACAACAGGTTTTATGTATCCAGTCTCTACTACATCCCAAACATTAGCACCTAAGGCCATTAGGTGTGTTCTCATTCTAACCTTCCAAAAGGAAAAATTTGTTCCATCAAACAGAGGAGGCTTACTAGCTGAAGTCCCTTCATGAATTTTCATGTTTAAGCTTACAGATCTACCTTTAAATAAAAGGAACCCTCTCTGATACCAATTGTTGAAATTACTAAGACAACTGAGAGGGGGGGGGGGGTGAATCAATTGTTATTCTGCTTAAACAATTTTAAGTCTATTAAAACATTCTTAAACTTTCTTCAAGTGATCATCAACATTATAAAACATATGGACAACATAAATAATGAGCATCATTCACACATAATATATACAAAGAGACAAATTTTCACGAGGAAACCCATAAAGGGAGAAAACTTCTTCTTCCTTGAAATGATATAAAGCAGTCTTTTAAGTTTTTTACATCATCTATAATTGAGCACCAACTCAATGTGAGGCTACTACCTCTGTTTTACAAGCTCCAACTTGTTTGAGAGCACCAACTCTCTGGTTTCTCTAGCACCCACTAGAAGGAAGAACCAACTCCCTGAGTGTTCCAACACCAACTGAATGGAAGCACCAACTTCCAGCTACACAGGCTCCAACCTGTATAACAGAGAACACTTGTTCTCCCTTGCACCACCCTGCCACCCTAGTTTCTCTGGCTGCAACCAGATGAAAGCTACAACTCCCTGTGTTCAAGCACCCACTTGAACCTCTCAGCAAAATAGTCCTCTTTAGCACCTCCCAACCACCCTGAAATATAAATAAATGATTGAATAATCAACAACATAGATAAATCGATTCTTACCACTTCTTCTCTGTTTTGTAAAGCTAGTCTGCTTCTAACTGTTCTACAATTCTTCTCTTCTTCTGTCTGATCTGCAATTCTTCTCTGCTACACTATTCCTCTGCTCTGTTCATACTTGGTCTGTCTTGCTATCTTTTTCTATTTGTTCTTTCTCTATCCTTCTCATGCTCTTTGATATGTGCACATTATTCTCTCTTCACCTTTTCTCCTTTTTTCAGCTTCTATTCCTTATCTCTGAGCTTTCTTCACATTGAGCATACTATAATTTTACCTTTCTATAGTTCAACTCATTTTTCAGTCACAACAACCAACTTTTCACAGTCGTCTAATATCTTCTTTTATTCATGCACGCCTCAACAACTGAATTACCAACCGATCAAGAATCATGAATCAGTTTTGCTAACTGAATCGTAACTGATCAATTAACGATGAAGTGAAACAGTAGCCCTCTGATCATATTCTAATTCACCTGCATCGTTGGATTACAAGAAACAAAATGTCTTTCGCATTTTGTATTTCGACAATTCGTGATTTTGCATGTCACGAATTCCTGTTGCGAAGCATTTCAACTCTCCAAGTCGCAATCCCCGAAATGGAGCCAGATCAACGGTCCACAAAACTTCATAATCTGATCCCTTTTTTTCTTAATCTAACGGTTGGCAGGATTTCGATGTTTTTCCCTTCGACTCATCGTGACTCCAGCATTATAAAATTCATGATCACAAAATCTTCGAAGTGATCGAATATTTCACATAACCCACTGAGATGAACGGTTGACGGGATTTCAGAGTTTTTCCTTTCGGGTTTTCAAGACTCACAATAGTCCCTTTCGACATTCCTGTGGTGAAGTGTTTTGACACTCCAACTCTCGGTATCCGAAACTCCGAAATGGAGTCATATCAATGGTCCGGTATTTCATCATTTCGCATTTCGGCATTTCGGCATTTCGACATTCCCATGGTGAAGTGTTTCGACACTTGACTCCTCCAACTCCCGGTATCCAAAACTATGAAATGGAGTTTAACTTCTGATCTTTCCATGTGATTAATGTTGTGCTGTTGGTCTTGCCACTTTCTCTTTTTCGTCATCATCGCGTTGATCTTGCCATCAATGACAAACAAATACTCTGCCTTTTGTCTGCCCATAATAAATATGCCAACACAACTAGACCCAAAAAGGATCTGAATTCTATCATATTTTTTGGTGTTGACCATTTCCTAATGGATTCAATCTTTTGAGGATCTATGACTATCCCATCCTTTGAGATGGTATGCCCCAAGTAATGGACATGCTTTTGATAAAATGAGCACCTGATTAGTTTGGCATACAGTTTGTGCTCTCTTAACACTTGCAGCACCATCTTTAGATGTTGTTCATACTCTTCCTCCAACTTGGAATACACCAGAATGTCATCCAAAAATACTATGACAAACTTGTCCAGATATTCTCTGAACACACCATTCATTGGGCACATAAAAACATCGGGTGCATTCGACAAACCAAATGGCACCACTGTGAATTCATAGTGACCATACATTTTTCTGAAGGCAGTCTTGCCGATGTCTTCATCATTAATCCTTACCGGGTGGTATCCTAACCTGAGATCTATTTTTGAAAATATCATGGAATCCTTCAACTGATCAAAGATATCATCGATCCTTGGCAAAGGATACTTGTTCTTTACAGTCACTTTTTTCAATTGTTTGAAATCGATGCACAATCTCACTATCCTCTCATTCTTCTTCAGGAAGAGGACTGGAGCTCCCAAAGGTGACACACTTGGGTGTATATAACCCTTATTCAAAAGTTCTTCAAGCTGCAATTGCAGTTCTTTCAGCTCTGGTGTACTCATTCTCTAAGGAGATTTCGACACTGGAGCTGCTCTAGGCATCAAGTTTACAGAGAAATCAATATCTCTCTTCGGGGTTAATCCTAGTACCTCCTGAATACATCTTCAAAATCTTTCAATATTGCATGGTCTTCAATCTTTGAGACCTCATCCTTATATGCTTCCTCCACATTGGCTGCAAATAATTGACAGCCTTTTCTGTAGCTCTTCTTCAACTGCATTACTAAGATTTCTCTATCAGAAACCACTCTGGTAATTCCTTGGATTGTCCTCTGATTCTCTTCCTCATCCAGGAAAGTGAATGCCTTGATACGACAGTCTAATAGGGCATGGTTCTGGTCCAACCAATCCATCCCAATTAGACAATCATAGGAACCTAAAGGTAAAACATTCAATTCAACCCTTGTGCTCAGTCCATTCATGTCCACTGGACAAGACTTAACCAACTCAACAAGCTTTCTCTTGGTTCCTGTAGCCAACTTCACTAACCAATATTTCTCATGCTTGCTTCTTGGTAAATGCAAACTTTCCACCATTCTAGGATCTATGTAGCTATGACTAGCTCTTGAATCAATTAAAAAAACAATGTGTTGGTTGTTGATCATACCTTCCACTTCAATCATATGTGACTAAAACTCAACCTGCTTGTTGTCCAGGGCTGCATATATTCTTGGAACACTTCTACCCATGTCCTCCATTGTTTCAACCTCTTGAACATTGTGGACAATTCTCACTTTGTCATTTCTGTGGGGGCAGTCTTTGTACCTATGATTTCCTTTACAACCCCAACATTCCATAGGTGTCTTCCTTGGCAATTTCCCACCTACTTCATTTTTCCTAGGATCTCTAAAACCTAATTGTTCTTGAGGATTGTTCCTTAAAAGGGGTAGTTTAGTTCCCTTCTTCCTCTGATCCATTTTGAAATTCTTCTTGTCTTCCAAAACCTTCCGGAAAGTAGGCTTTTCATATTGTTTCTCATACAAGCATTTTTCTCTCCTTATAGTTTCTTCCATAGTCTTAGGGTCATCATACTGGATCTTGTCACCGATGTAAAGTGGCAGTCCACTTAGATACCTTTGAATTTTGACAGTCTCATCTTTGATGAACGAAACATACTTCAAAAACTCCAAAAAAATTTGTTCATATTCTTCAATGGTCATGTTGCCCAGCTTGAGTGCAAATAACTCTTTCAACTTTCTGTCATAGTATCTTTTAGTCAAGTATTTATTTTTAAAATACCTCTTGAATTATTTCAAAGTAACATCTTTCTCTCTAATGTGTTGCACCTGCACAAGATGATCCCACCACATGGATGCCTTTCCTTTCAGTTGTTACATTACAATTCTTCCTTCTGCATGAGAGGAGTAATTATGCAGTTGGAAATATTTCCTCATGCCAAGAAACCATGTTTCAACATCTTTCTCCTTCTTTTGTTATCCATAAAATGTAGGAGGATTAATCTTGTTCATTTCACCCTTTAGCTCATCCACTCCATATCTCCTATGCTTTCTGGTAGAAGATGGGTTTGAACTATTGTGTGCTATCCTCTTGGAGTGACCTTGGGAGTGATGATGGTGTCTACTAACACTCCTTGATCTTCCTTCCTTCTCAACGATCCTGTGACTCCCTGATTTTCTTGATTCAATCTCATTATAAAACTTCTTTTCGATTCTCTCCAGACTCTACATCAACTTTAAGTTGATTCTCTCTATTTTTCCTTAGCTTTTATGATCTTTCTGCTACCTGCTCGGTGATTTTGGGCATATTTCTGCAATCTTTCAATGATTTTCATCATATTCCCTTCCTTATCTATCTCTTCTCCATGCCCATTGGAGTTTGAATCTTCAACTCCCAAATGAACATCCATCCCTTTAGCTTCATTCTCTAAACAGGAAGCATTTTGTGCCTCCTCCATTTCTCTGCACTCAATGGCAATTCGCTTCAGTCCTAACACTCATTGAAATCTGCAAACACAATGTGTAGTCAACTAGGATTTGTTAGTCCATAATTCCTTAACAAATCCTACAGAATTCATAAACTGAATTTGTTTTAAGAAATGTTCAGATTTCATGAATTTTCTGAGCTCTGCTCGGCTCTGTAAAAATTTCAGGCCTTAGCCCTTTTCTCTTAGCCCCAACCCCTACAACCAGGAGTTGTGACAAAAATCTAGATTGATTGGCACTTAATCATGACTTTGAGTTTCGAAGTCTTCATAATACATCACAATAGACTCTCAGAGTTTCAAATTAATGAACTAGTGAATTATGGTGGATCAATGGTCCATGTTTACCCAACATCCAATGGATGAAACTCGTTGTGGAACTTCTGTCATTGAAGCATTAGGACTTTAGAGCTTCGGGACTTTGGGACTTCAGAGCTTTGGAACTTTGGGTTCTGCAAGCTTTCATGCTTTCTTTCTTCCAATCTCGCGACTTTCAAACTTATGGATTCTCTATCCTCTGGACCCACATAGTACAATTGCCACCAACTAATAATATGGCACATGGTATGCCTAGGAAGGTCCATGTCACCCCAGGCAACGTCTTCTGACCCCACCACGTCTACCCTTCCACTTTGAAACTTAGGGCTTCAGAAGTTTGTGCATTAGCAGATTCCCCTTCTCTGAACATCCGAAATTCAGAGTTACAGTCTAACAGTAAGGCTTTGAGGATAACACTCCTGCACATTCTCCAAATCTGATGGTCATAAAGTATTTCCCATTTTTCCAAACTGATCCTAAGGCCCACATTACTTTGCGGCCCAATACCACTTCTGTTGTGGTTTTACGACACTGCTACTCCTTCTGAGCTTCATAACATGACCAAGGTAACTTATTGGCACTCAGGAATGTTTTGAGGTTCGAAAATAGTTCCTCCAAACACAATTTCCACCTAAAAACGTGGGTCCAATGACCACTTATCCAACCCATTCAGGCTCAGAGTCAAAACCTTGGTTGTGAACCTGAATTTTGTCCATTTTGACAACAATTCTTTTCCAAAACTTTTTTTTCAACTACCACGAACATGGCCCATCCAGGATCAATGTTGAAACCTTGGCTCTGATACCGTATTGTAACATCCCCGACCCTCTAGAGACTGGGTAACGCCACTACTTAGCTTTGACTTAGTTGCGAGACCAAACTGAACATCCCCGACCATTGAACAGGTCGAGTAACACTACCATGCGGAACATTCACACACACACACACACACACACACACACATATAACATGCATTTTAATCGAAATAAAACACATAACAAAGAGTTATTTCTACCATACAAATTCAAATGTAATAGACAATAATTCATATATGCAACGAAATACATGAGAACATTCAAGCATCACGGGTATGCATAACATAAAATTAAGCACATAAAGTATACTTATATTTCAACTGGAATAACACCACCAACTACGTACAGACCTTCCATGAACCTCCCAGCCTTAGCCCGTGCTGATCATCACTCTTAACAGTAGGTCACCCCCGATCTAGAACTAAGCTCCACCAGGCAAGGGAATCCTAGGCTAGGGAAGATCAACAAGAAGACACACAGTTTATGAGGAAGGATTCTCTCCCAGAAGCCACTTATGCCCACTGTTCACAGACTCTCATTACCAACATGTTTTTCCTACCCCAGGAGTATACACCTTCACTGCCACACATGACAGTCCATTGACTACTTCACCTTGGGCTTCAGCAACAAGTCGAACCAAAATTCTCAGAGCTTTGTAGCAGCTATGTGACCCCTTCTAGGAGAACTCACTTCCATAACACACTCTCTCACCTAGAGAGAGTTTCTCACAGGCCTGGAAACCTGCCTCTTCAACCACAACCACATCCCTCACTTAGAGAGAGTGTTGCACATAGGCCTGACAACCTGCTTCTTCAACTTCATTCCCGCACAAGGAGGACAACAACAAGGCTCAAAAAGGAACATACAATGGCAACAAGCCACACTTAGCCAAGAGACTGCATGGCCACAACAACCCACAGTTATAACAAACACAACATAGACAATTACAGGATGCTCAAGATTCAAAAAAGATGTGGGTCGGCTTCACAGATCTATTTTTCAGAGGTGTGTGGGTATTCAGAGGTCTAGTGCAGAGAGAAAACGGGTTCTGGGGAAGGATTCCAACGAACTCAGGTGGAGTATGGAAGAATGGGTGCGCAAACCCCCAACATGGATGACTTCTTCAGTTTTAAATGCATGCACCCAGGTCGACACCTATCTTCCTGGAGCTGCATGCACTCCATTTTTCGTACATTCCTTTCCCAGGAACTTGGAACAACACTCATCAATTGTCCACCTTATCCTTTTAGGAAATAATAATAAATTATTATCCCCTTTAGAGGTAATCCCCCTAGCTTAGGCCCTAGGCCCAACACTTAGCCTCCTCCCTTACCCAACCTTGTGGAAACTTAGTCCCCCATCACTCTTTCTTTGTGGTCAGTCTAAACGCAACGATGCTTTTATATTAACAAAGTGCATAATTACATGTACAAAACAAGCTCCTGGCCTTTAACACCTAGGCTCTCCGACCTACTTGCACATAAGCTTACCAACTTACAATTGATCGACTCACTAGCCTACAAAACATGTTTACAATACATAGATATAAATGGGGCTCGTCCTTGGGGTATTACAATCCCCTCCCCTTATTTTTGCACTGTCCTCGGTGCAACTTACTTAAACAACATTAACAAGATTTCCAAAATATTCAAAAAGATGTGGGTATTTTTCCCACATAGCATCCTCATGCTCCCATGTCATGTCCTCGGGACTGTATGAAGTCCATTGGAACTTTACAAGCCCTATGGCTCGATCCCGAAGCTGCTTTCTTTTTCGATCCAATTTGCGCATCAAATGCACTTGCAAGACACCTTCTTGCTCCACCTGAATCAGATTCTAATCGATTATATGATTAGCATCAGGTATATATTTCTTAAGAAATGAAATATGAGACACATTATGTACAGTCATGGATGCAGGTAATGCAAGCATATATGCAACTGGCCCAATCCTTTCTAGGATTTCAAATGGCCCACAAAATCTGGCTGCCAACTTCGAACAGTTTCCTAGCCTTAGGGAACTTCTATTGTCTTTAACTTTTAGGAAAACATGATCTCCCACTTTAAACTCTCTATGGGTTCTATTTTTATCAGCATAACGTTTCTGCCTATCTTGGGAAAACTTTAAGTTTTGGTTAATTTTTAGCATTTTCTCTTCCATTTCCCTGAGCAACCCTGGCCTAACCATTACTCTATCAACTAGATTATCCCATCTTACTAGAGTGTTGCACTTTCTTCCATAAAGTGCTTGAAATGGGCTCATCTTCAACAATGCTTGATACCCATTATTGTAGGCAAATTATACCAAGTGTAGGTAGTCTTCCCATTTAGATGGTTTGTCCATGACATACATCCTTATAATATCCTCTATCACTTGGTTCACCCTCTCTGTCTTCCCATCAGACTCAGGATGACAAGCAGTGTTGAAGCTCAGATTTGTTCTGAATCCTTTGAACAAACCTTTCCAGAACTTTGAGGTAAATTTCGGGTCCTTGTTAGACACAGTTGTCTTGGGAATACTATGCAATCATTTTATTTCCCACATAAAAATATCAACAACTTTAGCTTCCTTGTGAGTAGTCTTTAGTGGAATAAAATGGGAAGCTTTCATAAGCTTTTCCACCACCACCATGATTAAATCATGCTACTTGTCGGTCTTGGGCAATCTTGTGATGAAATCCATTGTCACCACTTCCCACTTCCACTCAGGAATGGATAAAGGTTGTAGCAACCCTGCTGGGTGCCTATGTTCAACTTTGACCTTTTGGCATTCAATACATTTGGCGATGTATTCTCCAATTTCCTTCTTCATACCTAGCCAGAAGTAATGGCTCTTGACTGCTACCACAATTTTCTGATATCCAGGGTGCCCAGGAAAAGGCACATTATGCATTTCTTTCAAAATCATAAGTTTCAATTACTGGACATTAGGTACATAAATTATGTTCTTGTACAAAAGTGTTCTGTCAGTTTCCAATTCATAATTTTCCACTTTCCATGGCATCTTACCTTGTTGTAGCTTTGTTGTCAAATCCCTGTATTGCAAATCTGCATTTGCAGCTTCCAAAATTCTTCTTTTAATATCATCTTGGTACATGCTAATGGTCGTAGCATGCAATTCATGCAGTCTCCTATTGAGCGCATCAACCACTTTGTTCTCTTTTCCTTTGATATGCTTGATATCAAAGTCATATTCACAAAGAAAATACAACCACCTACTCTGCCTAACATTCAAGGTTGGTTGATCAAAAAAATACTTTAGACCGTTTTGGTCTATTCTCAGTTTGAACTTCTTTCCCATGAGGTAATGCCTCCATTTCTTCAGAGCATGAACGTTGGCTGCCAACTCTAAATCATGACTTGCATAGTTCCTTTCATTCTCTTTCAAATTTTTGGATTCATAACAAATTACCAACCCATTATGACTGAGGACTCCTCCCAGTCCTTCTGTGCATGCATCTGTACATACTACAAATTATTCATTTGGATATGTAATCGTTAGTATTGGAGCACTGGTTAACAACTGCTTCAATCGTTGGAATATTTTCTCACAATCCTGTATCCATTGAAATTTCTTCTCCTTCCTTTGCAAAGAAGTGATAGGGTAAGTTATCCTTGAGACCCCTGTAATGAACCTTCTGTAATAGTGAGCTAGACCCATAAAGGATCTAACTTCTGTCACATTTTTTGGTGCTGACCATTCTTTGATGGCTTCAATCTTCTCATGATCTACGACTATCCCATCCTTTGAGATGATATGCCCCATGTAATGGATCCTCTTTTGATAAAATGAACACTTGATTAGTTTAGCATACAGTTGGTTCTCTCTTAACACTTGCAGTACCATCTTTAGATGTTGTTCATGCTCTTCCTCAGACTTGGAATACACCAGAATGTCATCCAAAAATACTATGACAAACTTGTCCACATATTCTCTGAAGACACCATTCATTAGGCACATAAAAACAACAGGTTCATTCGACAACCCAAATGGCACCACTGTGAATTAATAGTGACCATACCTTTTTCTTAAGGCGGTCTTGTCGATGTATTCATCCTTAATCCTTACCTAGTGGTATCCTGACCTGATATCTATTTTTGAAAATATCCTGGCATCCTTCAACTGATCAAAGAGATCATTGATCCTTGGCAAAGGATACTTGTTCTTTACAATCACTTTGTTGAATTGTCTGAAATGGATGCACAATCTCAATGTCTCATCCTTCTTCTTCAAGAAGAAGATTGGGGCTCCTCAAGGTCACACTCTTGGGTGTATATACCCCTTCTTCAAATGTTCTTCAAGATGCAATTGTAGTTCTTTCAACTCTGGTGTACTCATTCTATAAGGATATATCGACACTGGAGTTGGTCCATGCATTAGGTTTACAGAGAAATCAATATCTCTCTTTGGGGGTAATCCTAGTACCTCCTAGAATACATCTTCAAAATGTTTTAACATTGCATGGTCTTCAATCTTTTAGACCTAATCCTTATATGGTTCCTCCACATGGGATGCAAATAATTGACAACCTTTTCTAAAGCTCTTCTTCAAGTGCATTGCTAAGATTTCTCTAATAGCAACTGCTCTGGGAATTCCTTGGACCATCCTCTAATTCCCTTCCTCATCTAGGCAAGTGAATTCATTGATACGATAGTCTCATATGACATGGTGTTGGTCCAATCAATCCATCCCAATTATACAATCATAGGAACCTAAAGGTAAAACATTCAATTCAGCCTTTGTGCTCAGTCCATTCATGCCCACTGGACAGGACTTAACCAACTCGACAACCTTTCTCTTGGCTCCTATAGCCAACTGCACTAACCAAGATTTATCATGCTTACTTCTTGGTAAATGCAAACTTTTCACCATTCTAGGATCTATGTAATTATGACTAGCTCCTGAATCAATTAAAATAGTAATGGGTTGGTTGTTGATCACACCTTCCACTTCAATCATATGTGACTGAAACTCATCTTGATTGTTGTCCAGGGCTTCATATATTCTTGAAACACTTCTACCCATGTCCTCCATTGTTTCACCTTGTTGAACATTGTGGGCAGTTCTCACTTTGTCATTTATGTGGGGGCAGTCTCTGTACCTATGATTTCCTTTACAACCCCAACATTCCATAGGTGTCTGCCTTGGAAATTTCCCACCTACTTCACCCTTCATGGGCTCTCTAAAACCTGACTGTCCTTGAGGACTATTCCTGAAAAAGGGTGGTTATCTCCCTTCTTCCTCTGATCCATCTTGAAATTCTTCTTGTCTTCCAAAACCTCTCGGAAAGCAGGATTTTCATATTGTTGCTCATACAATAATTTTGCTCTCCTTATAGTTTCTTCCATAATCTTAGGGTCATCATACTAGATATTGTCAGTGATGGAAGGTGGTAGTCCACTTAGATATCTTTGAATTTTGACAATCTCATCTTTGATGAACGAAACATACTTCAACAACTCCAAAAACTTATGTTTGTATTCTTCAATGGTAGTGCTGCCCAGCTTGAGTTAAAAAAACTCTTTCATCTTTATGTCGTAGTATCTTTTAGTCAAGTATTTCTTTTCAAAATATCTCTTGAATTCTTTCCAAGTACATCTTTCTCTCTAATGTGTTGCACCTGCACAAGTTGATCCCACCACATGGATCCAGTATGACGAACTGGGTCGGACAAGTTTTTTGTTATAAAATTAATGACATTATAATTATTCTCCACCAAAAAATTTAGCAAAACCCAGATACTTGTATAAAATTTATGTTGAAAATATAATTTCCCGGCGTACCAGTTTGTTGCAAAACATTCCTACAAGAAATTTCGTAGCGTGCCAAAATTCTTTGTGAAATATCTATTCTTAACTGTTTTGAATCTATGATCTTGTTCTCAATTAAATTAATCATTTCCTTGAGATCCTTCACTTCTCCACACAATGTGCCAACTTTGATAACATGCTTACAAAATTTCCCTCTCAATTTCCATGGGCAATTACACAAACTGAAAGTCTTCCCTAAGAACAACACAAGGTATTTATTCGAGGATGAATGATTCTAAGCCTAGTATGCATCTTCAATGTGCTCATCCTAGACACACCGTTATTCTGAAATTCTTTTTTCTTTGTCTACAGATGTTTCATACATATGCTCCAACCTATAGTTATTCACAAAACTATAATTTTTTCAGACACACCATGTTCCAGTAACATAATTCTACCCCTTTTAGTAATGTCAATATCAACCAATCCATCCTATGTAGAGACTTCCTTCTACAATCACAAAAAATATTTTCTTTTGAGAAAACAATGATAGGATTCAATGGAATAGTTTGTCCCTGCAACAAACCATTCGTTCACAACTTTTTTCTCGTGTACTATCCCAGAGAAAACGATTTCACTATACAAAATCTATCTCTGCATATGACTTTATGTGTCTTTGGTTTGACATCTCAGGCATACTAGGTGCTTTTCAAACATTTGAATTTAGATAATGGACAATTCCTCAATAACCTGCTGGTGAAGATCAAAATGATGTTGGCGCACAAAAGTTTAGCAGAAAACAAAAATTTGGCAGCGAAAACATAGTTTTGGTAGTGAAAACAAATATTTGGCAACGAAAATAGAGTTATGGCAGTGAAAAAAGAGTTATGGTAGTGAAAACAAAGTTTTGGCAGCGAAAATGGAGTTTTGGCAGCACGATTTTGTAGGGCCAGGAATTTCGCTGCATTTGAAGGATTTTAAATCTGCAATGAATAAAACATGACCCAAGACTCCAATTCTAATAAATACTCATAATTGCCTAACCCTAGACACGAGGACACCACTAAAACTCAAGTGATACTCATGATTGAAAACCATTATGGAGAAGGATGATTCCGCATCGTTTGACATATGCGCTGCAAAACTAATGAAGTGTATTGAAATTACTTGGATTTTCTTTGAAAACTATGAAACCCTTTATAAATGACATGATATGACCTTTTGACACTTGAAGCACCCTTCATTATGATCCTGAATTTATTTTTATCCAAATGACAAAAGACTTTAAGGACTAAGAACGTGACATATGGCCAAATTTAATCTAACATTTTTATGTGCTAACAATTTGATAATACAAATTTGTTTTTAAATCTTTCCTTGCTCTTTACTCACACAATTAAGTGTCATATTTTCTTAAAACTAGTTTTTATTTTTTCTTAATACATGTAACTTTTTTATTTCAAGCTGTATACTTCTAAGCATTCAAACTAACCTCTTTAAGTTCACATATGATGAAATGATAAAAATAAACTTTTAGATCCAAAGCTCATGGGTGGCTCCTTTATCGTCCACCATGGTTCCTCAAACATAGACTTAATTTCCATAATATTTCATAGATTGTCATTATAGGGTTGCAACATGTGTTTATGTTATAGGGTATTCATTGATTACGATCACTCACTCAAATTGGTTGTTGTTGTTTTTATTTGTAATATTTTTAGTGTTAATAGGTAAGCTTTATTCATCCTTATAAAACATCTTTAAGAGGCTTTTGACAATTATCCCATCTACTCAAAACCTACCAAATATACAAGGTTTTAGAAAATAACTTATTACTTCATTGTTTCATACATGATTTCATAAAGGTGTATAAGGCTCTTTTAGAGAATAACTTATTACTTCATTGTTTCACACATGATTTCATAAAGGTGCATAAGGTCATCTTTCGCATAGGAACTATTAATTATCCCATCTACTCAAAACCTTCCAAATATACATACAAAGTTTTAGAGGATAACTTATTACTTCATTGTTTCATACATGATTTTTAGAGAATAACTTATTATTTCAGTGTTTCATACATGAAAGTGCATAAAGCTCTTTTAGAGAATAACTTATTACTTCATTGTTTCATACATGATTTCATAAACCTGCATAAGGCTCATCTTTCACATCGGGACTATTACTTTTAGTTTATAAATAAAATGACAAAATAATAAGAACCATTTTAGGGGTCCAAATTAAATAAACTTATTATCCATAAACAAGACATCAACTAACACTATACACTCAAAAACAATAAACATTATACACCCAACCGAAAATTATTAAATGTTATATATACTAGCACAGCCACATAATTATGTGGCTGATAAACGTAGATAAATTTATATCATTTATAAACTTTAGGATTTATGTTAAAATTAGGGTTTGTAAAATAAATATACCTATTGACCTTCATTATCAGCTAGTTATGATTATTTTTCATTTATGATTTTCCCTTTACTATTCTAAAGCTCAAACAATTTAAAACTTAAAAACACCTCATCTCTAACATGCAAGGTTAAAGTATACAAATTTTGGCATGAAGAGACATATACGATTCATTAATTGAATCACATGGTTAAGTGAAATGGCTACGTGGATAGTGGGACGCTTCACATCCCGGACACATGCAGCCACCCAACCCCACGCTTGGTTAATTGAAACGACTACATGGATACTGGGACTCTTCAAATCGCAGACACACGCACCTACCGAATAACAACAAAAAATGTATATTTAAATGATTGAAAGGCTGACACCATGCCTGGTCATGTGAAACACGAATTTGATATCGATTGATTCAATCTTTAATTAGGGATTTTCTCTTAGCAGCTACTCTCGGACSGTCCGAGAGTAGCTGCTAAGAGAAAATCCCTAATTAAAGATTGAATCAATCGATATCAAATTCGTGTTTCACATGACCAGGCATGGTGTCAGCCTTTCAATCATTTAAATATACATTTTTTGTTGTTATTCGGTAGGTGCGTGTGTCCGCAATTTGAAGAGTCCCAGTCTCCACGTAGCCGTTTCAATTAACCAGGTGCGGGCTTGGGTGGCTGCATGTGTTCGGGATGTGAAGCATCCCACTATCCACGTAGCCATTTGACTTAACCAGGGGATTCAATTAATGAATCGTATATGTCTCTTCATGCCAAAATTTGTATGCTTTAACCTTGCATGTTAGAGCTGAGGTGTATTTAAGTTTTAAATTGTTTGAGCTTTAGAATAGTAAAGGGAAAATCATAAATGAAAACTAATCATAACTAGCTGATGATGAAGGTCAATAGGTATATTTATTTTACAAACCCTCATTTTAACATAAATCCTAAAGTCTATAAATGATATAAATTTATCTATGTTTATCAGCCACATAATTATATGGCTGTGCTAGTATATATAACATTTAATAATTTTCGGTTGGGTGTATAATGTTTATTGTTTTTGAGTGTATAATGTTAGTTGATGTCTTGTTTATGGATAATAAGTTTATTTAATTTGGACCCCTAAAATGGTTCTTATTATTTTTTCATTGTATTTATAAACTAAAAGTAATAGTCCCTATGTGAAAGATGAGCCTTATGCAGGTTTATGAAATCATGTATGAAACAATGAAGTAATAAGTTATTCTCTAAAACTTTGTATGTATATTTGGAAGGTTTTGAGTAGATGGGATAATTAATAGTTCCTATGCGAAAGATGACCTTATGCACCTTTATGAAATCATGTATGAAACAATGAAGTAATAAGTTATTTTCTAAAACTTTGTATATTTGCAAGGTTTTGAGTAGATGGGATAATTGTCAAAAAAACTCTTAAAAATGTTTTATAAGGATGAATAAAGCTTACCTATCAACACTAAAAGTATTACAAATAAAAACAACAACAAACAATTTGAGTGAGTGATCGTAATCAATGAATACCCTATAACATAAACACATGTTGCAACCCTATAATGACAATCTATTAAATATTATGGAAATTAAGTCTATGTTTGAGGAACCATGGTGGACGATAAAGGAGCCACCCATGAGCTTTGGATCTAAAAGTATATTTTTATCATTTCATCATATGTGAACTTAAATAGGTTAGTTTTAATGCTTAGAAGTATACATCTTGAAATAAAAAAGTTACATGTATTAAGAAAAAATAAAAACTAGTTTTAAGAAAATATGACCCTTAATTGTGTGAGTAAAGAGCAAGGAAAGATTTAAAAACAAATTTGTATTATCAAATTGTTAGCACATAAAAATGTTAGATTAAATTTGGCCATATGTCGGGTTCTTAGTCCCTAAAGTCTTTTGTCATTTGGATAAAAATAAATTCAAGATCATAATGAAGGGTGCTTCAAGTGTCAAAAGGTCATATCATGTCATTTATAAAGGGTTTCATAGTTTTCAAAGAAAATCAAAGTAATTTCAATACACTTCATTAGTTTTGCAGCTCATATGTCAAACGATGCGGAATCATCCTTCTCCATAATGGTTTTCAATCATGAGTATCACTTGATTTTTCGTGGTGTCCTCGTGTCTATGGTTAGGCAATTATGAGTATTTATTAGAATTGGAGTCTTGGGTCATGTTTTATTCATTGCAGATTTCAAATCCTTCAAATGCAGCGAATTTCCTGCCCCCTACAAAATCGTGCTGCCAGAACTCCATTTTCTCTGCCAAAACTTTGTTTTCACTACCATAACTCTGTTTTCGCTGCCATAACTCTGTTTTCGTTGCCAAATCTTTGTTTTCGCTACCAAAACTATGTTTTTACTGCCAAATGTTTGTTTTATGCTAAAATTTTGTGCACCAACATCATTTTGATCTTCACCAGTAGGTTATTCAGGAATTGTCCATTATCTAAATTCAAATGTTTGAAAAGAACCAAGTATGCCTGAGATGTCAAACCAAAGACACATAAAGTCAAATGCAGAGATAGATTTTGTATAGTGAAATCGTTTTATCTGGGATAGTACACGAGTAGAAAGCTGTGAATGAATGGTTTGTTGCGGGGACAAACTGTTCTATTGAATCCTATCATTGTTTTCTCAAAAGAAAATATTTTTTGTGATCTTAGAAGGAAGTCTGTACATAGGATGGATTGGTTGATCTTCACATTACTAAAAGGGGTAGAATTATGTTACTGGAACATGGTGTGTCTGAAAAAAATTATAGTTTTGTGAATAACTATAGGTTGGATCACATGTATGAAACATATGTAGACAAAGAAAAAATAATTTCAGAAGACCAGTGTGTCTAGGATGAGCACATTGAAGATGCATACTAGGCTTAGAATCATTCATCCTTGAATAAATACCTTGTGTTGTTCTTAGGGAATACTTTCAGTTTGTGTAATTGCCCATGGGAATTGAGAGGCAACTTTTGTAAGCATGTTATCAAAGTTGGCACGTTGTGTGGAGAAGTGAAGGATCTCAAGGAAATGATTAATTTAATTGAGAACAAGATCATAGATTCAAAATAGTTAAGAATAGATATTTCACAAAGAATTTTGGTATGCTACGAAATTTCTTGTAGCAGATGTTTTGCAACAAACCGGTACGCTACGAAATTATATTTTTAACATAAATTTTATACAAGTATCTGGGTTTGTCTAAATGTTTTGGTGGAGAATAATTATAATGTCATTAATTTTATAACAAAAAACCAGTCCGACCCAGTTCGTCATACTGGATCCATGTAGTGGGATCAACTTGTGCAGGTGAAACACATTAGAGAGAAAGATGTTACTTGGAAAGAATTCAAGAGGTATTTTGAAAAGAAATAATTGACTAAAAGATACTACGACATAAAGATGAAAGAGTTCTTTGAACTCAAGCTGGGCAGCACTACCATTGAAGAATACAAACAAAAGTTTTTGGAGTTGTTGAAGTATGTTTCGTTCATCAAAGATGAGATTGTCAAAATTCAAAGATATCTAAGTGGACTACCACCTTCCATCACTGACAAGATCCAGTATGATGAACCTAAGATTATGGAAGAAACTATAAGGAGAGAAAAATTCTTGTATGAGCAACAATATGAAAATCCTTCTTTCCGAAAGGTTTTGGAAGACAAGAAGAATTTCAAGATGGATCAGAGGAAGAAGGGAGATAACCACCCTTTTTCAGGAATAGTCCTCAAGGACAGTCAGGTTTTAGAGAACCCATGAAGGGTGAAGTAGGTGGGAAATTGCCAAGGAAGACACCTATGGAATGTTGGGGTTGTAAAGGAAATCATAGGTATAGAGACTGCCCCCACATAAATGACAAAGTGAGAACTTCCCACAATGTTCAACAAGGTGAAACAGTGGAGGACGTGGGTAGAAGTGTTTCAAGAATATACGCAGCCCTAGACAACAATCAAGATGAGTTTCAGTCACATATGATTGAAGTTGAAGGTGTGATGAACAACCAACCCATTACTATTTTAATTGATTCGGGAGCTAGTCATAATTACATAGATCCTAGAATGGTGGAAAGTTTGCATTTACCAAGAAGTAAGCATGATAAATCTTGGTTAGTGCAGTTGGCTATAGGAGCCAAGAGAAAGGTTGTCAAGTTGGTTAAGTCCTGTCCAGTGGACATGAATGGACTGAGCACAAAGGCTGAATTGAATGTTTTACCTTTAGGTTCCTATGACTGTCTAATTGGGATGGATTGGTTGGACCAACATCATGTCATCTGAGACTATCGTATCAAGGCATTCACTTGCCTAGATGAGGAAGGGAATTAGAGGACGGTCCAAGGAATTCCTAGAGAAGTTGCTATAAGAGAAATCTCAGCAATGCACTTGAAGAAGAGCTACGGAAAAGGTTGTCAATTATTTGCATCCCATGTGGAGGAACCATATAAGGAATAGGTCTAAAAGATTGAAGACCATGCAATGTTAAAACATTTTGAAGATGTATTCTAGGAGGTACCAGGATTACCCCCAAAGAGAGATATTGATTTCTCTGTAAACCTGATGCCTAGAACAGCTCCAGTGTCGATATATCCTTACAGAATGAGTACACTAGAGTTGAAAGAACTACAATTGTAGCTTGAAGAAATTTTGAAGAAGGGGTATATACGCCCAAGAGTGTCACCTTGGGGAGCCCCAGTATTCTTCTTGAAGAAGAAGGATGAGACATTGAGATTGTGCATCCATTTCAGACAATTGAACAAAGTGACTGTAAAGAACAAGTATCCTTTGCCAAGGATCGATGATCTCTTTGATCAGTTGAAGGATGCCAGGATATTTTCAAAAATAGATATCAGGTCAGGATACCACCAGGTAAGGATTAAGGATGATACATTGACAAGATTGCATTCAAAAAAAGGTATAGTCACTATGAATTCACAGTGGTGCCATTTGGGTTGTCTAATGAGCCTGTTGTTTTTATGTGCCTGATGAATGGTGTCTTCAGAGAATATGTGGAAAAGTTTGTCATAGTCTTTTTGGATGAAAATCTAGTGTATTCCAAGTCTGAGGAAGAGCATGAACAACTTCTAAAGATGGTGCTGCAAGTGTTAAGAGAGAACCAACTGTATGCTAAACTGATCAAGTGTTCATTTTATCAAAAGCGGATCCATTACATGGGGCATATCATTTCAAAGGATGGGATAGTCGTAGATTATGAGAAGATTGAAGCCATCAAAGAATGGTCAGCACCGAAAAATGTGACAAAAGTTAGATCCTTTATGGGTCTAGCTCGCTATTACAGAAGGTTCATTATAGGGTTCTCAAGGATAACTTACCCTATCACTTCCTTGCAAAGGAAGGAGAAGAAATTTCAATGGATACAGGATTGTGAGAAAATATTCCAACGATTGAAGAAGTTGTTAACCAGTGCTCCAATACTGACGATTGCAAATCCAAATGAATAATTTGTAGTGTGTACAGATGCATGCACAGAAGGACTGGGAGGAGTCCTCAGTCATAATGGGTTGGTAATTTGTTATGAATCCAAAAAGCTGAAAGAGCATGAGAGGAACTATGCAACTCATGCTTTAGAGTTGGCAGCCATCGTTCATGCTCTGAAGAAATGGAGGCATTACCTCATGGGAAAGAAGTTCGAACTGAGAACAGACCGCAACGATCTGATGTATTTGTTTGATCAACCAACCTTGAATGTTAGGCAGAGTAGGTGGTTTTATTTTCTTTGTGAATATGACTTTGATATTAAGCATATCAAAGGAAAAGAGAACAAAGTGGTTGATGCGCTCAGCAGCAGAGTGCATGAATTGCATGCTACAGCCATTAGCATGTACCAAGATGATATTAAAAGAAGAATTTTGGAAGCTGCAAATGTGGATTTGCAGTACAGGGATTTGACAACAAAGCTACAACAAGGTAAGATGCCATAGAAAGTGGAAAATTATGAATTGGAAACTGACATAACACTTTTGTACAAGAACATAATTTATGTACCTAATGTCCAGTAATTGAAACTTATGATTTTGAAAGAAATGCATAATGTGCCTTATCCTGGGCACCGTGGATATCATAAAATTATGGTAGCAGTCAAGAGCCATTACTTCTGGCTAGGTATGAAGAAGGAAATTGGAGAATACATCGCCAAATGTATGGAATGCCAGAAGGTCAAAGTTGAACATAGGCACCCAGCAGGGTTGCTACAACCTTTACCCATTCCTGAGTGGAAGTGGGAAGTGGTGACAATGGATTTCATCACAAGATTGCCCAGGACCGACAAGCAGCATGATTTAATCATGGTGGTGGTGGACAAGCTTATGAAATCTGCCCATTTTATTCCACTAAAGACTACTCACAAGGAAGCTAAAGTTGTTGATATTTTTATGAGGGAAATAAAATGATTGCACGGTCTTCCCAAGACAACTGTGTCTAACAAGGACCCGAAATTTACCTCAAAGTTCTGGAAAGGTTTGCTCAAAGGATTCAGAACAAATCTGAACTTCAACACTACTTTTCATCCTGAGTCTGATGGGCAGACAAAGAGGGTGAACCAAGTGATAGAGGATACTATAAGGATGTATGTCATGGACAAACCATCTAAATGGGAAGACTACCTACACTTGGTATCATTCGCCTACAATAATGGGTATCAAGCATCATTGAAGATAAGCCCATTTCAAGCACTTTATGGTAGAAAGTGCAACACTCCAGTAAGATGGGATAATCTAGTTGATAGAGTAATGGTTAGGCCAGGGTTGCTCAAGGAAATGGAAGAGAAAATGCTAAAAATTAACTAAAACTTAAAGTTTGCCCAAGACAGGCATAAACGTTATGCTGATAAAAATAGAACCCATAGAGAGTTTAAAGTGGGAGATCATGTTTTCCTAAAAGTTAAAGCCAATAGAAGTTCCCTAAGGCTAGGGAATTGTTCGAAGTTGGCAGCCAGATTTTGTGGGCCATTTGAAATCCTAGAAAGGATTGGGCCAGTTTCATATATGCTTGCATTACCTGCATCCATGACTGTACATAATGTGTTTCATATTTCATTGCTTAAGAAATATATACCTGATGTTAATCATATAATCGATTAGAATGTGATTCAGGTGGAGCAAGAAGGTGTCTTGCAGGTGCATCCCATCCACAAATTGGATCGAAAAAGCAAGCATCTTCAGGATCGATCCATAGGGCTTGTAAAGTTCCAATGGACTTCGTACAGTCCTGAGAACGTGACATGGGAGCATGAGGATGCTATGTGGGAAAAATACCCACATCTTATTGAATATTTTGGAAATCTTGTTAATGTTGTGTAAGTAAGTTGCACCGAAGACAATGCAAAAATAAGGGGAGGGGATTGTAATACCCCAAGGATGAGCCCCATTTATATCTATGTATTGTAAACATGTTTTGTAGGCTAGTGAGTTGATCAATTGTAAGTTGGTAAGATTATGTGCAAGTAGGCCGAAGAGCCTAGGTGTTAAAGGCCAGAAACTTGTTTTGTACATGTAATTATGCACTTTGTTAATATAAAAACATCGTTGCATTTAGACCAACCATGAAGAAAGAGTGATGGGGGACTAAGTTTCCACAAGGTTGGGTAAGGGAGGAGGCTAAGTGTTGGGCCTAGGGCCTAAGCTAGCGGGCTTACCTCTAAAGGGGATAATAATTTATTATTATTTCCTAAAAGGATAAGGTGGACAATTGATGAGTGTTGTTCCAAGTTCCTGGGAAAGGAACATATGAAAAATGGAGTGCATGCAGCTCCAGGAAGACAGGTGTCGACCTAGGCGCATGCATTTAAAACTGAGGAAGTCAGCCATGTTGGGGGTTTGTGCACCCATTCTTCCATACTCCACCTGAGTTCATTGGAATCCTTCCCCAGAACCCGTTTTCTCTTTGCACTAGACCTCTGCATAGCCACACACCTCTGAAAAATAGATCTGTGAAGCCCCACATCTTTTTTTAAGCCTAAGAATCCTGTAATTGTCTATGTTGTGTGTTTTATAATTGTGAGTTATTGTGGCCATGCAGTCTCTTGGCTAAGTGTGGCTTGTTGCCATTGTATGTTCCTTTTTGAGCCTTGTTGTTGTCCTCCTTGTGCAGGAACAAAGTTGAAGAAGCAGGTTGTCAGGCCTATGTGCAACACTCTCTCCAAGTGAGGGAGGTGGTTGTGGTTGAAGAGGCAGGTTGCCAGGCCCGTGAGAAACTCTCTCTAGGTGAGAGAGTGTGTTGTGGAAGTGAGTTCTCCTAGAAGGGGTCACATAGCTGCTACAGAGCTCTGAGAATTTTGGTTCGACTTGTTGCTGAAGCCCAAGGTGAAGCAGTCGATGGACTATCATGTGTGGCAGTGAAGGTGTATACTCCTGGGGTAGGAAAAACATGTTGGTAATGAGAGTCTATGAACAGTGGGCATAAGTGGCTTCTGCGAGAGAATCCTTCCTCATAAACTGTGTGTCTTCCTATTGACCTTGCCTAGCCTAGGATTCCCTTGCCTGGTGGAGATTTGCTCCAGATCAGGGGTGAACTACTGTTAAGAGTGATGATCAACACGGTCTAAGGCTGGGAGGTTCATGGAAGGTCTGCACGCAGTTGGTGGTGTTAGTCCAGTTGAAATATAAGTATACTTTATGTGCTTAATTTTATGTTATGCATACTCGTGATGCTTGAATGTTCTCATGTATTTCATTACATATATGAATTATTGTCTATTACATTTGAATTTTTATGGTAGCAATAAATCTTTGTTATTTGTTTTATTTCGATTAAAATGCATGTTATCTGTGTGTGTGTGTGTGTGTGTGTGTGTGTGTGTGTGTGAATGTTCCACATGGTAGTGTTACTCAGGATGTTCAATGGTTGGGGATGTTCAGTTTGGTCTCGCAGCTAAGTCAAAGCTGAGTAGTGGCATTACCCAATCTTTGGAGGGTCGGAGATGTTACAATACGGTATCAGAGCCAAGGTTTCAGCATTGATCCTGCATGGGCCATTTTCGTGGTAGTTGAAACAAATTTTTTTGAAAAGAATTGTTGTCAAAATGGACAAAATTTAGGTTCACAACCAATGTTTCGACTCTGAGCCTGAATGGGTTGGATAAGTGGTCATTGGACCCACGCTTTCAGGTGGAAATTGTGTTTGGAGGAACTATTTTCGAACCTCAGAACATTCCTGAGTGTCAATCAGCTACCTTGGTCATGTTATGAAGCTCAGGAGGAGTAGTAGTGTCGTAAAACCACAACAGAAGTGGTATTGGGCCGCAAAGTAATGTGGGCCTTAGGATCTGTTTGGAAAAATTGGAAATACTTTATGACCGTCAGATCTGGAGAATGTGCAGGAGGGTTATCCTCGAAGCCTTACTATTAGACTGTAACTTTGAATTTTGGATGTTAAGAGAAGGGGAATCTACTGATGCAGAAAATTCTGAAGCCCGAAGGTTCGAAGTGGAAGGGTAGACGTCGTGGGGTCAAAAGACGTCGCCTGGGGTGACATGGACCTTCCTAGGCATACCATGTGACATATTCTTAGTTGGTGGCAATTGTACTATGTGGGTCCAGAGGATAGAGAATCCATAAGTTTGGAAGTCGCGAGATTGGGAGAAGGAAAGCACGAAAGCTTGCAGAACCCAAAGTTCCGAAGCTCTGAAGTCCCAAAGTCCTGAAGCTCCGAAGTCCTAAAGCTTCAATGACAGAAGTTCCACAGCGAGTGTCATCCATTGGATGTTGGGTAGACATGGACCGTTGATCCACCCTAATTCACTAGTTCATTAATTCGAAACTCTGAGAGTCTGTTGTGATGTATTATGAAGACTTCGGAACCCGAAGTCTTGATTAAGCACCTATCGATCTAGACTTTTGTCACATCCCATGGTTGTAGGGTTTGGGGCTAAGAGAAAAGGGCTAAGGCCTGAAATTTTTACAGAGCCGAGCAGAGCTCAGAAAATTCATGAAATCTGAACGTTTCTTAAAACAAATTCAGTTTATGAATTCTGTAGGATTTGTTAAGGAATTATGGACTGAAAAATCCTGGTTGACTACACATTGTGTTTTCAGATTTCAACAAGTGTCAGGACCGAAGCGAATTGCCATTGAGTGCAGAGAAATGGAGGAGGCACAAAATGCTTCCAATTTAGAGAATGAAGCTAAAGGGATGGATGTTCATTTGGGAGTTGAAGAGTCAAACTCCAAAGAAGAGATAGATAAGGAAGGGCATATGATGAAAATCATTGAAAGATTGAAGAAATATGCCCAAAATCACCGAGCAGATAGCAGAGAGATCATGAAAGGTAACGAAAAATAGAGAGAATCAACTTAAAGTTGATGTAGAGTCTGGAGAGAATCGAAAAGAAGTTGGATAAGGAGACTGACTCAATAAAATCAGGGAGTCACAGGATCGTTGAGAAGGAAGGAAGATCAAGGAGTGTTAGTAGACACCATCATCACTCCCAAGGTCACTCCAAGAGGAGAGAACACAATAGTTCAAACCGATCTTCTACCAAAAATCATAGGAGATATGGAGTGGATGAGCTAAAGGAAGAAATGAACAAGATTAAGCCTCCTACATTTGATGGATAACAAAAGAAAAAGGAAGATGTTGAAACATGGTTTCTTGGCATGAGGAAATATTTCCAACTGCATAATTACTCCTCTCATGCAGAAGGAAGAATTGCAATGTAACAACTGAAAGGAAAGGCATCCATGTGGTGGGATCATCTTGTGCAGGTGCAACACATTCGAGAGAAAGATGTTACTTTGAAATAATTCAAGAGGTATTTTAAAAAGAAATACTTGACTAAAAGATACTATGTTAGAAAGATGAAAGAGTTATTTGAACTCAAGATGGGTAACATGACCATTGAAGAATATGAACGAATTTTTTCTGAGTTTTTGAAGTATGTTTTGTTCATCAAAGATGAGACTGTCAAAATTCAAAGGTATCTAAGTGGACTACAACTTTACATCTGTGACAAGATCCAGTATGATGACCCTAAGACTATGGAAGTAACTATAAGGAGAGAAAAATGCTTGTATGAGAAACAATATGAAAAGCCTACTTTCCGGAAGGTTTTGGAAGACAAGAAGAATTTCAAAATGGATCATAGGAAGAAGGGAACTAAACTACCCCTTTTCAGGAACAGTCCTCAAGAACAATTAGGTTTTAGAGATCCTAGGGAGGATGAAGTAGGTGGGAAATTGCCAAGGAAGACACCTATGGAATGTTGGGGTTGTAAAGGAAATCATAGGTACAAAGACTGCCCCCACAGAAATGACAAAGTGAGAATTGTCCACAATGTTCAAGAGGCTGAAACAATGGGGGACATGGGTAGAAGTGTTCCAAGAATATATGCAGCCCTGGACAACAAGCAGGTTGAGTTTCAGTCACATATGATTGAAGTGGAAGGTATGATCAACAACCAACACATTGTTTTTTTAATTGATTCAAGAGCTAGTCATAGCTACATAGATCCTAGAATGGTGGAAAGTTTGCATTTACCAAGAAGCAAGCATGAGAAATATTGGTTAGTGAAGTTGGCTACAGGAACCAAGAGAAAGCTTGTTGAGTTGGTTAAGTCTTGTCCAGTGGACATGAATGGACTGAGCACAAGGGTTGAATTGAATGTTTTACCTTTAGGTTCCTATGATTGTCTAATTGGGATGGATTGGTTGGACCAGAACCATGCCCTATTAGACTGTCGTATCAAGGCATTCACTTTCCTGGATGAGGAAGAGAATCAGAGGACAATCCAAGGAATTACCAGAGTGGTTTCTGATAGAGAAATCTTAGTAATGCAGTTGAAGAAGAGCTACAGAAAAGGCTGTCAATTATTTGCAGCCAATGTGGAGGAAGCATATAAGGATGAGGTCTCAAAGATTGAAGACCATGCAATATTGAAAGATTTTGAAGATGTATTCAGGAGGTACTAGGATTAACCCCGAAGAGAGATATTGATTTCTCTGTAAACTTGATGCCTAGAGCAGCTCCAGTGTCGAAATCTCCTTAGAGAATGAGTACACCAGAGCTGAAAGAACTGCAATTGCAGCTTGAAGAACTTTTGAATAAGGGTTATATACACCCAAGTGTGTCACCTTTGGGAGCTCCAGTCCTCTTCCTGAAGAAGAATGAGAGGATAGTGAGATTGTGCATCGATTTCAAACAATTGAAAAAAGTGACTGTAAAGAACAAGTATCCTTTGCCAAGGATCGATGATATCTTTGATCAGTTGAAGGATTCCATGATATTTTCAAAAATAGATCTCAGGTTAGGATACCACCCGGTAAGGATTAATGATGAAGACATCGGCAAGACTGCCTTCAGAAAAATGTATGGTCACTATGAATTCACAGTGGTGCCATTTGGTTTGTCGAATGCACCCGATGTTTTTATGTGCCCAATGAATGGTGTGTTCAGAGAATATCTGGACAAGTTTGTCATAGTATTTTTGGATGACATTCTGGTGTATTCCAAGTTGGAGGAAGAGTATGAACAACATCTAAAGATGGTGCTGCAAGTGTTAAGAGAGCACAAACTGTATGCCAAACTAATCAGGTGCTCATTTTATCAAAAGCATGTCCATTACTTGGGGCATACCATCTCAAAGGATGGGATAGTCATAGATCCTCAAAAGATTGAATCCATTAGGAAATGGTCAACACCAAAAAATATGATAGAATTCAGATCCTTTTTGGGTCTAGTTGTGTTGGCATATTTATTATGGGCAGACAAAAGGCAGAGTATTTGTTTGTCATTGATGGCAAGATCAACGCGATGATGACGAAAAAGAGAAAGTGGCAAGACCAACAGCACAACATTAATCACATGGAAAGATCAGAAGTTAAACTCCATTTCATAGTTTTGGATACCGGGAGTTGGAGGAGTCAAGTGTCGAAACACTTCACCATGGGAATGTCGAAATGCCGAAATGCCGAAATGCGAAATGATGAAATACCGGACCATTGATATGACTCCATTTCGGAGTTTCGGATACCGAGAGTTGGAGTGTCAAAACACTTCACCACAGGAATGTCGAAAGGGACTATTGTGAGTCTTGAAAACCCGAAAGGAAAAACTCTGAAATCCCGCCAACCGTTCATCTCAGTGGGTTATGTGAAATATTCGATCACTTCGAAGATTTTGTGATCATGAATTTTATAATGCTGGAGTCACGATGAGTCGAAGGGAAAAACATCGAAATCCTACCAACCGTTAGATTAAGAAAAAAAGGGATCAGATTATGAAGTTTTGTGGACCGTTGATCTGGCTCCATTTCGGGGATTGCGACTTGGAGAGTTGAAATGCTTCGCAACAGGAATTCGTGACATGCGAAATCACGAATTGTCGAAATACAAAATGCGAAAGACATTTTGTTTCTTGTAATCCAACGATGTAGGTGAATTAGAATATGATCAGAGGGCTACTGTTTCACTTCATCGTTAATTGATCAGTTACGATTCAGTTAGCAAAACTGATTCATGATTCTTGATCGGTTGGTAATTCAGTTGTTGAGGCGTGCATGAATAAAAGAAGATATCAGACGACAGTGAAAAGTTGGTTGTTCTGACTGAAAAATGATTTGAACTATAGAAAGGTAAAATTATAGTATGCTCAATGTGAAGAAAGCTCAGAGATAAGGAACAGAAGCTGAACAAAGGAGAAAAGGTGAAGAGAGCAGAATGTGCACATATCAAAGAGCATGAGAAGGATAGAGAAAGAACAAATAGAAAAAGACAGCAAGACAGACCAAGTATGAACAGAGCAGAGGAATAGTGTAGAAAAGAAGAATTGCAAATCAGACAGAAGAGGAGAAGAATTGCAGAACAGTTAGAAGCAGACTAATTTTACAGAACAAAGAAGAAGTGGTAAGAATCGATTTATCTATGTTGTTGATTATTCAATCTTTTATTTATATTTCAGGGTGGTTGGGAGGTGCTAAAGAGGACTGTTGTCCTGAGAGGTTCAAGTGGGTTCTTGAACACAGGGAGTTGTAGCTTCCATCTGGTTGTAGCCAGAGAAACTAGGGTGGCAGGGTGGTGCAAGGGAGAACAAGTGTTCTCTGTTATACAGGTTGGAGCCTGTGTAACTGGAAGTTGGTGCTTCCATTCAGTTGGTGTTGGAACACTTAGGGAGTTGGTGCTTCCTTCTAGTGGGTGCTAGAGAAACCAGAGAGTTGGTGCTGTCAAACAAGTTGGAGCTTGTAAAACAGAGGTAGTAGCTCACATTGAGTTGGTGCTAAATTATAGATGATGTACAAAACTTAAAAGACTGCCTTATATCATTTCGAAGAAGAAGAGGTTTTCTCCCTTTATGGGTTTCCTCGTGAAAATTTGTCTCTGTGTATATCTTATGTGTGACTGATTCTCATTATTTATGTTGTCCATATGTTTTATAATGTTGATGATCACTTGAAGAAAGTTTAAGAATGTTTTAATAGACTTAAAATTGTTTAAGCAGAATAACAACGGATTCACCCCCCCCTCTCAGTTGTCTTAGTAATTTCAACAATTGGTATCAGAGCGGGTTCCTTTTATTTAAAGGTAGATATGTAAGATTAAACATGAAAAGTCATGAAGGGACTTCAGCTAGTAAGCCTCCTCTGTTTGATGGAAAAAAAATTTCCTTTTGGAAGGTTAGAATGAGAACATACCTAATGGCCTTAGGTGCTAATGTTTCGGATGTAGTAGAGACTAGATACATAAAACCTGTTGTGCTAGCTTCCAAGGATGATAAGTCAGAATTTAGCTTTAATGCTAAGGGAATGAATTCTATCTTGAATGGACTTGCAGAAGCCGAGTTTGTAAAGGTGATGCATCTTCAAACTACCAAAGAAATGTGGGATAAACTTATTAGCAGCTATGAAGGAAATGAGAAAGTAAAAGATGTCGAACTTCAAACATTTGGGTTGAAGTTTGAACAAATAAAGATGAATGAAGATGAAACAGTTAGCAAGTATTTATTAAGAGTTGAAGAACTTGTGAATGCCTTGAAGGGTCTTGGTGAGAAGTTTGAAGAATCACTGTTAGCTCAGAAGATTTTAAGATCTTTGCTTGATAAATTTAATCCAAAAGTCTCTGCAATAGAAGAACTAAATGATCTTAAAACTTTGTCCATTGATCAATTTCTAGGAACTTTAACTGCATATGAAATGAGAATTAGCAAAGATAAATCCATTACTAGAGAAGCATCGTTTAAAGAAGACAAGAATACTAATTTAGAATTAGATGATATTGAGGCAAAATTTGTGAGAAGGTTAAAGAAAGGATCAGGAAAATATCAAGGCAAGTTGCCCTTCAAATGCTTTAACTGTGGTAAAATAGGCCATTTTGCATCTAAGTGTCCCCACAAGAAAAGATCAAAAATACCATAACTCTGATGATGAAAAGAATTACAAATTTAAGAAATATAGTAAAAAGAAAAGTTTGTGTGCAAACAATGATGACTCCTCAGAAGACGTAGATAGTGATTCATCCTGCGAAAACAAAGTGAATGAATTTATGCTTATGGCTATGGGAGATCTTGATGATAATCTCATAGGAGGGGAAATGGGTGATGAAGAAGCTGTGGTGGATATGGAAGGTGAATTAATCAGTGCCTTGGAAGAAATTGACAGAATCAGATGTAAGATGAGAAAACAAAAATAGTTGTTGATGCAGTTTAAAAAGAATGACATAAAACATGATGAAGACTTTTCTCTACTAAAAGTGGAGTTAGAAGAGGAAAAGAAAATAGAAGACATTATGAAATAACAGTTATCAGAGAAGAAAGCAAGGTGTGAAGCCTTAGAAGAAGAGATACTAAAAACCAGAAAAGAAATGGAAAAGTTTAAGGGATTGTATCACCAAAATGTGCCAAGTATTAAAGCCTCAGAAGGATTAACCTCCATTCTAAATCAACAAAGAAACCCAAAATTGAAAGCTAGATTGGGGTATGAAGAAGGATCAAGTAGTGATCATCCAAGTAATACATAACCTATCAAGTTTGTCAAATCCTCAAACATTTAAAACAGTCACTCTGCAGAAACGAAGAAAGAAAAACATCCACCAAGAAGGAATGAAAGAAAAAGTACCAAAACTGAATCTGTAGATCAAAGAGATTATCGGCATGAAAGAAATCGACCTCCTCAAAGAGAACAAACTTTTTCAAGGTACAAAGGTTTTTTCTATGGTTATTGTTTTTTCTGCTCTAATTTTGGTTACAAAACTATAAACTATTCTTTAAGATCTAGATATGAACAATCAAGATATTCAACGAATAACCATCTTCCACAACAAAGACCGATACAACAAAGCAAAAACAACCTTAGACTATAAATCATGCAATGGCTGGGAAAAGGATGCAGGTTAAACATAACAATAGTTATGAGCATAACAATCGCTTTGATCTTTTATTTAGTGAACCAGAATGTTACATCTGTCATAACTATGGACATAAAGCTGCAGATTGTCACTTAAGGAATTACAAGCCAGATTTGATCCCCACTGCTTAAAATGTCAAGGTTTGGAAGAAGAAAGCAGATGACAAGTGTGGACTAGTATTATCAACCCAAAGACAAAAGAATCCCTGGTATATTGACAGTGGATGTTCCAAACATATGACTGGAGACAAAAGTAAGTTTCTAACTCTAAGTGAAAGCAAATCAGGGAATGTAAATTTTGGAAATGATGCACTAGGAAAAATAAAAGATAAAGAAATGGTAAGTTTGAGTAATGGCAAAGGGAAAGCTGAAGATGTGTTGTTTGTAGAAGGTCTGAAACATAATCTTCTTACTGTCAGTCAAGTCTGTGACCAAGGATGTGAAGTCATTTTTACCTCTAAAGACTGCAGAATAAAATATATGAATTCAAGATAGCTAGTTGCAAAATAGATAAGAACAGAAAACAATGTCTATGTGTTAAAAGAAGAAAAAGAAGAATGCCACTTAAGCAAGTATGATGAAAGTTGGTTGTGGCATAGGAGACTTGGACACCTAAATTTTGATAATATAATCAAGCTCAGAAATAATGGGGCAGTGAAAGATCTTTGAAGATATCAAAGCCATACTACTTGGTTTGTAAACCCTGCCAAATAGGAAAGCTTACTCGCACTCAGTTCAAATCTAAAAACTTTCCTTCAACAGAAAAACCTCTCCGGTTAGTACATATGGATTTATGTGGACCATCAAGGAAGGAAGGTACAGGAAAATAAAATTATTTTATGTTGATTATTGATGATTATTCTAGACTAACATGGGTTGCCTTTTTGAAGGAAAAATCTGAAGCATTTGAAAAATTCAAAGTGTTTAAGGCTATGATTGAGCATCAAATAGGAAAAATATTAAGGGCAGTAAGGTCTGATAGAGGAGGAGAGTTTAGCTCATGGAACTTCAAAGAGTTCTATGATAAACATGGGATCAAAAGAGAGTACACAATTCCAAGGACTCCACAGCAAAATGGAGTTGTTGAGAGGCAAAATAGATCAGTACAACAAATGGAAAGATCAATGATGAATGAAAGGAACATACCTCAGACATATTGGGTATAAGCAATTCATACAACCATTCATATCCTTAACAAATCTCATCTCAGGCCACACAGTGACAAGAATCCTTATGAACTATGGTTTGGAAGACCTGCTTCAATCAAGCATTTTAAAGTCTTTGGGAGTAAATGCTATATCAAGAACAATGATGAAAATAATGGCAAATATGATGAAAGGGTTGATGAAGGTATCTTCTTGGGTTATGCTACAAACAGTAAAGGGTGCAGATGTCACAATAAGAGACTACATAAACTGGTTGCTTGTATAGAGATAAAATTTGATGAAGAAATCATGGTCAGAAATGTAAGCAGTGTTGAACCAAGCACAAAAGATATAGTTGAATATGAAGATGAATAGGTCCAAGAATCAGAAAGGGAAGAATATGAATTAGATGAAGATACAAATACTCAGGATGATACAAATCAACAGAAAGAAGCAAAATCACCTCTCATAATTGTTAGAAAGAATCATCCTGAAAATCAGATAATTGGAGATATAAATAAAGGAGGTTAGACAAGAAGGAAATTGATTAAAGACTTAGAACAATCTCATGTTTTTTTTTATCTATGACTGAACCTAAAAAAAATTATGAAGCCAGCCAACATGATGATTTGATTATAGCAATGAATGAAGAGCTTGATCAGATTGAGAAGAACAATACTTGGGAGCTTGTCCCTAGACCTCAAGATAAGAATGTAATAAGTTCCAAATGGGTGTTCAAAAAATAAAATGAATGAAAAAGGACAAGTTGTTATAAATAAAGTCAGATTGGTATGTAAAGCATATGCACAAGTTGAAGGTCAGGTCTTTGATGAAACTTTTGCACCAGTGGAAAGATTGGAGGCCTTCAGAATGTTCCTTGCATATTCATGCCATAAGAACTTTAAAGTGTATCAGATGGATGTTAAGTCAACTTTTCCTAATGGAGATTTAGAGGAATAAGTATATATGGAGAAACCTGAAGGATTCTCATTGACAGATAATCCTAATTATGTTTTCAAGCTGAAGAAGGCCTTATATGGACTAAAACAAGCACCACGAGCTTGGTATTATAGATTGGACAAAGTTTTACAAGACAAAGGGTTCAAGAAAGGTATTGTTGACAAAAATCTCTACATTAAGTTTGAAGGTGATAATTTACTACTTGTTTTGGTTTATGTAGATGATATTATTTTTTTTTTGTACTAATGAATCATCTATCCAGTGGTTTGCTAACTCTATGCAAACAGAATTTGAGATGTCCATGATAGGAGAACTGTCATATTTTCTTAGTTTACAAGTAAATCAGAGTTCTACAGGAATATTTATCTCTCAAGAAAAATATTTGAAAGAGATGTTAAAGAAATTTCAGATGGAGGATTCCTCTCTTGTTAGCACACCTATGGTGGTTGATTGCAAGATCAGTAAAGATGATATTTCACCGGATGTTGATCAAAGGACATATCTTTCTATGATAGGCAGTCTTATGTACATCACAAAATCCCGTCCTGATATAATGCAAGTTGTTGGAATGGTAGGTCGTTATCAGTCTGCTCCTAAACAAAGTCATTTGGTAGTTGTCACAAGGATATTCAAATACTTGAAGGGAACAATGTCCTTATGGTTTTTGGTATCCCAGAAATCAAAATTTTCAGTTAACTACTTATTCAGATGTAGATTGGGCAAATTGTGTGGATGACAGAAAGAGCACCAATGGAGGTGCATTCTTCCTGGGTGACTCATTGGTAGCATGGCTTAGTAAAAAGAAGGGATCTATTTCCTTATCGACTATAGAAGCATAGTACATTGTTTTTTCTACTTGCTGCACTCAGATTTTGTGGATAATCCAAACTCTTGTAGATTTGAAGGTAAATTATACTGATATGATTACAATTCACTGTGATAACACCAGTGCCATTAGTGTCTTCAAGAGTCCTGTTCTTCATTCCAAGACTAAGAATATCCCAATAAAATACCATTTTCTCAGAGAACAAGTTACAAACAAAGTTTTTCAGCTGAATTATATCCCTTCCACAGAACAGATAGCTGATATCTTTACTAAACTGTTAGCAGCGACCCTTTTGGATATCTTCGTCAAAAGTTGGGGGTTATAACTTCTTTCGTCTAACCTGTTCACCTAGTCAGCGAGAGTCCTTATTGAATATCTGTTGTATTTCTAAGCTGCTCATAGTTGACAGGAGGAGTATGTACTGCAACAGCTCAGGGGGAGCATGTTTCTTCTTTGACATTAATGTCAAAGGGGGAAAGTGTGGTAATTTCAAGTATGCTACAATGGTATAGTTGGATGTTCTTCAAAGTTTCCATCAATGCCAAAGGGGGAGATTGTTGGCATATTTACTACGGGTAGATAGAAGGTAGAGAATTTGTTTGTCATGGATGGAAAGCTCAACCCAACGATGACGAACAAGAGAAAGTGGCAAGACCAGTAGCACAACGTTGATCGCATGGCAAGATCATAAGCTAAACTCCATTTTGGAGATTCAAATACTTGGAGTTGGAGGAGTCAAGTGTTGAAACACTTCACCACAAGAATGTCGAAATGCCAAAACGCCAAAATACCGAACCATTGATCTAATTCCATTTCGGAGTTCCAGATACTGGGAGTTGGAGTGTTGAAACACTTCACCATAGGAATGCTGAAAGGGACTATTGTGAGTCTCGAAAACCCGAAAGGCAAAACTATGAAATCATGTCAATCGTTCATCTTAGTGGGTTATGTGAACCGTCCAATCACTTCGGAGATTTTTTGATCATGAATTTTATAATGTTGGAGTCACGATGACTCGAAGCGGAAAATGCAGAAATCCCATCAGCCATTCGATTAAGAAAATAAGGGATCAGATTATGAAGTTTTGTGGACTATTGATCTAATTCCATTTTGGGGATTGCGACTTGGAGAGTCAAGATGCTTCGCAACATGTGAAATCGCGAATTGTCGAAATACGAAATGCGAAAGACATTTTGTTTCCTGTAATCCAACGATGCAGGTGAATTCAAATATGATTGAATGGTTATTGTTTCACCTCACAGTTAATTGATCAGTTACAATTTAGTTAGCAAAACCGATTCATGATTTTTGATCGGTTGGTGATTCAGTTGCTGAGGCGTGTGTGAATAAAAGGAGATATGAGATGAATTTGAAAAGTTGGTTGTTCTAACTAAAAAATGAGTTGAACTATAGAAAGGTAAAATTACAGTATGCGCAGTGTGAAGAAAGCTCAGAGATAAGGAACAGAAGTTGAACAGAGGAGAAAAGGTGAAGAGAACAGAATGTGCACATATCAAAGAGTATGAGAAGGACATAGAAAGAATAGATAGAAAGAGACAAAAAGACAAGCCAAGTATGAACAGAGCAAAAGAATAGTGTAGCAGAGAAGAATTGCAGAACAAACAGAGGAAGAGAAGAATTGCAGAACAGTTAGAAGTAAACCAGATTTACAGAATAGAGAAGAAGTGGTAAGAATTGATTTATCTATGTTGTTGCTTATTCAATCATTTATTTATATTTCAGGGTTGTTGGGAGGTGCTAGGGAGGTCCTCAGAGGTTCAAGTGGGTGCTTGAACATAGGGAGTTGTAGCTTCCATCTGGTTGCAACTAGAGAAACTAGGGTGGTAGGGTGGTGCAAGGGAGAACACGTGTTCTCTGTTATACAGATTGGAGCCTGTGTAACTAGAAGTTGGTGCTTCCATCTAGTTGGTGCTAGAACACTCAGGGAGTTGGTGCTTCCTTCTATTGGGTGCTAGAGAAACTAAAGAGTTGGTGCTCTCAAACAAGTTGGAGCTTGTAAAACAAAGTTAGTAGCCTCACATTGAGTTGGTGCTCAATTATAGATGATGTAAAGAACTTAAAACACTGCCTATCATTTCGAAGAAGAATAAGTTTTCTCCCTTTATGGGTTTCCTCATGAAAATCTATCTCTGCGTATATATTATGTGTGACTAATGCTCATTATTTATGTTGTCCATATGTTGTATAATATTGATGATCACTTGAAGAATGATTAAGAATGTTTTAATAGACTTAAAATTGTTTAAGCACAATAACAACTGATTCNCCCCCCCCCCCTCTCAGTTGTCTTAGTACTTTCAACAAGCTAGCTATTACAGAAGGTTCATTGCAAGGTTCTCAAGGATAACTTACCCTATCACTTCCTTGCAAAGGAAGGAGAATAAATTTCAATGGATAAAGGATTGCGAGTAAAGATTCCAACAATTGAAGCAATTGTTAACCAATGCTCCAATCCTTAGCATTGCATATTCGAATGAAGACTTTGTATTGTGTACAGATGCATGCCTATGTGAAATACTCTCTCCAGGTGAGGGAGGTGGTTGTGGTTGAAGAGGCAGGTTGTCAGGCCTGTGGGCAATACGATATCACCGAATACAATGATCATCTGACGCATGTCCCCTGCTTGGATCGACAGACATAAATTTCACAAAGTTCGCTATGTCTTCTCTACATGTGACCGAGAGATGTGACCTTGAATTAATATTTGGGAACTTATCTCACTTTGCAATATCGACAGTCATGTTTTAATGGGCCATGGAGATCAACGGTTGAGAATGATTGTGGGGGGTGAAGTTGCGCGGGATTTAATTTCGAAGGGAGGTCCTATAATTTAAACCATGGTTTTCTCTCGAGGGTATGTGGCATCACCAGGTGCATTGTGGGGCGAAAGGCGGGTTACCTCAAAACCAATTCCTCGTGCCCCCGCAAAATAGAAAAGTATAAAAGGGCTCAACACCTGCCCTCCACCCACTCTACCTTTCACCCTCCAGTCTGTCACACTCTCTACACGTCACTTACCCCGTCTATCCCTACCACCTACATCCTTGAATCCACTCATCCCACCTCCTTATTGGACACTTGTCCCCACGTCATCCTATTCGTGAACAGTTACTCTTCCCCATAATTCTTATCCATCCCATAATGATTGAGAACTGAGCTACAAGTTCAATTACCACCCCCATATCTTCAACTGCAATTTTTTATCCCAGTAAACGCATTCGAAGGGACAGACGGAAACAAAATTAGATGGAAAAGACAGTAAGCCAATGATTGTGGTGGCCTTAGTAGACATGTGTACCTAGTTCAAAGAGAAAATGAAAATGAGTGCATATGCGAGCAAATGAAGTGCCAACACATCAAACCAGAACTCAACAATATATGCATGATGTTATTTCATTCAAATGGTATTGTATTGTAGGAATTCCAACAGTTTTCAGTTGAGACAATTTTTGTATAAATAGATAGATTTTAGATCTATTCGAGGCTGCTTCTTGCTGAATGTAAAAGAGAAAACTTTTTTGAATATTAATACAAGTGCAGACAAAGATTTGATGTTTCATTCAATTTGAGTTACGTGTTTCCTCTATGTTTCCATATCTCTAAATTTCTTTCTATAGTTCTTGAAGATTGAATGATTGCAATTTAGTACCACATCTACTGTGATCATAATATATTAGAAGTTCATTCAGTAACAACTTTTCCTCGATTATTGCTGTGAGTAAAACAAGACCTGTGATCTGTGTGAATTACTACATCTTTATCTCCTTTTCAAGGGTGCATCTTCTACTTTTCTTCTACTGCAAACAAGGTGAGACTTATTCGTAATTGATACCTGACTTTGTTTTAACATTTTTGTAAATATTTTCTACATAATTTTACATTATAATTGTGACTCGGATAACGAGATACAACCTTTGTACTGTCTTATTATTAATTTCATATAAATATTATTTCTCAGAAAATTGAAGGTAGAAAAAGAACTTATAAAATACTTCATTTTAAATCTTTGATGCCTGACATTATTCTTTGAGCCTTAGAATTAATCTCAGGAACAACAAGCCCTATTCCCATTGAGTCTTGACCCCAACCACTTAATCCACTTTACATGGCTTAGAGAGGGATCTCCTGTAAAATATCTTTGACCTAGGGAAATACCTACCCAATAGGACACCTCATCAACCCTCCCATATTCAAGCTTGACAAGTCACATAGTGTCTTTGAGATGTTAATTTTTTGATATAGTAATCTTTGATACACATGTTTATATGTCTTATTTATTGATTGGATTCACTTATCATGATTTTATGACTTGAGATCCTTGGATGCCATGCACATTTGTCTTTGCAGGACATAGTTGGTGGATAGTTTTGGGAGAACAAGCCTAGCTTGGGCTTCCATGGGGCTACAAGCCCACAGGTTGGATGTTAGGGTCCCACATGCCAAATAAGAAATATCAGAATTGGAAGGCCTTTATGATGACTTGGATGACCTATCCCAATCCTTACTTTCCAAAAGATTTTCCTAGGATGGGTAAAACGTCCTATTTTTTAGCTTGATGTCATGCTTTTGGGACTAGGGCATGGTAGTGAGATGCCACTCTTTTGACACATGGAAGTTTGAGGAGGAGAAATTTCTTCACCATGATGAGATTTTTTAGATACTTGACATGTGGCTTTTGTAGGCCTACCCATGCTTCTCCAACACCAACGACTTCCTCAAAGTGGAAAAACATCCCCTAAAGGGGTGATGTCCTCCTAAATTAGGGTTTTATTTGTGTAAAAAGTGAAATTTTAAGTGAATTTTTTAATATTACTTTGTTAAGGGGGTAATATTAGGGTTGTTGACCACTAATGTTGTGGTTTACTCCTTAATCTATGGACAAACTATGTTAGCTACATTTTGTATAAATATATATCATAAGATCTCATTTCAAAAAAAAACCTCTCCCTCTTGTGAGATGATTTGGTCTGAAATTATTGGCTATATTTGGCTCTTTATCAATTGTCATGGTTATATCTTAATGTTATGGTTGATGGGAGTGTTTCCCTAGCCTTGGAAGGCTTCTCTCTTCCTATTGTGGTGGATTATCTTGGCATTTTTCCTTGAATTAGTATGGTTTTACTCACTTGCTACCATTTGTTTCAATTCAAGGTTATTGTGCTAGGGACTAGGTGGGAAGTATAAGGACATACACCCCCACCATAGTCTTCATCACTTTATGCTTCATATTATTTCTTTAACAAGGTTTTGCTAAGAGAGGTATAAGGGCATACACCCTCTTAGCTTAAACCCTAGCTAGAGAAAATCTCCTTGGGAAGTAAAAGGGCTTACACCCCCAAGGAGGTAGATTCTCTAGATCTTTATTTTCATGACCCCATTAACCCAATAGTAAAGGCACTATTCATTTATTATTTCATTGGAGAAATAAAATATTGCATTAGGAAACATGAATTTCAGTCATTTTTACTTCTTGCAAAGTGGAGTGTATTCCTTGTTCCTCCTGCATCTCACATCCACTAGGGAATCCCCATCAAGGGGATAATTCTTGTTGTTGTTAAAAAATTACATCTTCAACCATTAGGTCTGCATAAACCCTAACTCATTTGCTTGAATAACTCTCTTATCAACCATTGGATTTTGCTCAAATTTTTTGCACTTACTCTCATTGGCCTAGCGCACTTTTTGGAAAAGTTTGAGGGGATTTCAGTGGCTGATTTTATTTCTGTAATACTTTGAATGTTACAGCCATAAGTTTGATATAATTTCTTGCAAACAAGTGTTTACAACAACCTTACTTTTAGTGCTAGAATATTGAATTTTGATCTTGAGTTTAGCTAGTCTTTCTCTTGTATTTTATACTTGATCTCTAGCACTTATTGAGCATATTATAGTACCATTTACCTACTGATATACATTTTTATATACTTCTGAAAATTAGGGACAGAAATCTTAACTTCTTGATCCAACTAACATATATCATTGCAAACTGTCTTTTCTTATGTCTCGTGCATGTAAACTCATCTGAAGAAGTACTATACCTATGGGGAAACAATTACTTGAATTTCAAGGCATCTCTCCCTACCTTTTATTCCACTTAGACTTGACCTCTAGGGGCTTCACTTCCACTTCCCTCCATATTCATATAAATCCCCCTAGGGTCACCGAGACCGCCTTCCTAGAGTGACCTAGTCACCCTTGAAGTGTGAGACCTACATCAAGGTGACATTGGGTATAAAATTCCCAAGTTGTAGCACTTTCTTTGTGGTTGGTTCAGGCTTTTCCCAACCTACAACTTGCACTATAACATGAATTAATTGAAAAAAAAAATTAACATTCAATATTCATGCAATTCCAAGGCACTTAAATCAACAAGTTTATTCATTAGCAGTGGAAGTAAGTATTGTTAGACCTTCCGAGGTTCCAAATCTCAAATATGAAGTGGATATGAGGTATAGACCTTCAATTCTTGATAATGTTAAACACTGGCATGCATTTGAAAATGATAAACAAATTAAAAAGTTTTGGAAATGGTTGTTGAATTTTCTGCAATAGAAGATGACAAAGATACTGAAAATTTTAACCAAATTATCATTCAAATCCTAAAATGCAAAATATGATTGCTAACCATAAAATGATGATATTGCGAAATAATCATATCTCAAAAGGTTTAGTGCCTCTAGAGAAATTATTTGATAAAGATGATATTGTTGTCAAACTTGTTTTACATCCTCAGGTTGAAGAGGTAGAAGATTGTAGCATTGGCACTGAACAAGTACCAAAGAATATCAAGATCTTAAAGTTTCTACCTGTTTATTAGAAAATCAAGTATGTGGATTCATTTAAAGAATTTATTGCATTTTTTGAAAGGATATATCAAGATATAAAGACTTATGACACCAGTATAATTCAACATAGAATTACACTTAAGGTGAGATATGAACAATTCAGACAAAAATTTAGGTAAATCATATTCTTTTCCCAATAATTTAAAAGGAACTAAATAAATTGTTAGATGCCAAAATTATAGTCCCTCCTAGATATTCTTCTTGGGTTGTGAATTTAGTACATGTCAGAAAGAAAAGTAGTGAAATCAGACTCTATGTTGATTTTAGAAATCTTAATAAATATTCATTGAAGGATAATTATCCTCTTCCAAAAATGGACCATATTTTACAAAGGGTAGTGGGAGCTAATCGAATTTCTATGAGTGATGGATTTTGAGGCTATAACTAGATTGTTGTACATGAAAAATATAGGGAGTTGACTACATTTATTACACCTTGGGGAATCTTTATGTATGAAAAAATTCCCTTTGGTTTAATGAATGTAGGAGGAACTTTTTGTAACGACCCCAGTTGGATAAATGTTTAAAGATTATAAAGTAAAACTAATTAGGGGATTAATTGTGGTAACAAGTTATTAATTAAGCAAAGATGATTTAATGATCTTAATAAAGTGAGTTGTTAATTAATTAAAGGATATAATTGTGGTTAACTAAGTAATAATTTAACTACAGATCACATTTATTGACCTGAGAAATAAATCTAAGAGATCAATGATATATGATATAAAATGGTTGTGTATGCAACAAGGGATAGCCTATGAATCCCAAGAAGATAAAACATTAAAGGAAGGATCAGGGACATGCACGGGGGTGGTTGAAGAAGTAACTGCTTGGGTCGGTGAAGGAGGAATAAGGGAAGGGGGGAGGTTACGTGAGGGATGATTCGAACAAAGGATGAGGAGGATGGATTCTAAGGACTATGAGATTTGTTGTGAGCATAGAGTTTCTGGCTGTGGATTTTGATCAGTTGAGGCACAGATTTGCTGGAGGTTTTGGGCACGGGGGCCAGGATATCCATAGATATCCTAGAGCTAGGTAGTTTTCCTAGTTGCCAGGGAGGACAATAATTTTGGGCAGTTATTCTTTGTTTGTGGCAGGGTTGGTCTGTGCATCAGGCAGTAGAAAGGCAACAACAAGGCAGCAAGGCAATAGATATTAGCATCAGAACTGGGTAATTTGTTAAACTATGTGTTTATTTCATTCTGCCATGCAATCATTATTCATTGATAAATCTAAGTTATTGAAGTTGTTGTTATGAAAATCAATATTATGTTATGAAGTTATTGTCTCAGCTTATGAAATAGATTGCTTATGAAAGAATGTGATGTTTAGAAATATTTGGTTGTTACATATGGTATCAGAGCATCTGAGTTCGAAATCTGGGCCTAAGTGCCAAAACCCCAAACGCTAACTCCAGCCACACCTAACCTGCAAACAAAACACGTTCAGTTTGACCCAATATGACTGATACAGTATCCGAAAATATACAGGTAGCACCCCTACATTACCCAAGAAAATAATCTCATATATCACAAGAAACAGCTTTAGGCAATACCCTTTAACTAGATCATGAATGGATAATACAGTCTTAGTCTGAATATTTAAAGGAACACCCTTTAAAATAAGTGGCAGCAAACCAGATAGTTTGAAGGATCACTTCCCACAAAATGGCTACCCTTAAAGCAGCCTGATAAAGCTATAAGCACAAAAAGAGAGCTGGTAATATAATTTTATTTGAGCAATACTTGTCCATGAAGTTTCGGGTAAGATTGACACCTGAAATCGATGAAAATTTCGAGGGAAGCTTCTATCGAAGGCTTGAAGTTGGAAAGATTCAATAACTATACGAATTATACTATATAAAATTCAATAGGATTTTTGCAAGACCTTGAAAAGGCCTACTTCATCTCGAACTTACCTAAAAGAGGAACTGCAAATGCATAGCAGGAAAAAGGAAAATTTTGAAGACTTGTGTTGCGCAGGAAGTGTGTAAACTACTTGCCTGTATGAGCCTCGGTGTAATTTTTAATAATGAAAATTTTTAGGAACTATAGACCCATACAAATTTTAACCATGCCGAAGAGAGCAATTTTCACACCGTGTAATGTTTCATGCAACTAATCATTATCCCAAAGGAGATCTGTCTATTACGTAGGAGAACGAATCTGAGCTTCCAGATATCAGGTGGATACCCGACAACCGTCGGATATACAAGGAGTTGCAAGGGAGTTAAGTCCTCAAGGGATACAAGAGGAGAAATCCCGATGAGACGTGTGAAGGCACCGGGATATCAACGTTCCCGAAATTGGGATTCACGAGGTCAAGGAAGTCGGGACATTTTAAGTCTTGAAATAGCAAGATCGGATCTGGACCATCCATTAGGGTGAGACACGTGGCGGATATCTGGAGAGAGTCGGCAATCAGGAGTTCTGTGAGCAAGAGGTTGGGGAAATCCATGGTGAAAACCCCGATACAATCAGAGCCGTCCATCTGATTGGGACAGGTGGCAACCATCGGAGAGTCATCGACGTTTGAGCCATCAGGACTCACACAGATAAGTGCTTTTGGGTTGGCGTTTGGCAAAGTCTGAGGCTTAACCTGGACCGTCCATCCATTTAGGATGTGTGTCAGAGATCTGAAGAAAGTCGGGGATCAACGTATTGGGGATTTCATGAACACGAAATCTCTGCATTTCGAAATCGCGAAGTCCGAAACCTCGATGAGTGGGGGAATGTTGTCCACACATCAGAGAGGGAGGATAGTGTCATCGAGAGGGGCCAACTGTCAGCCAACCGAAGAGTCGGGATTCGAGGAATCGAGAATTCCATGGACATAGGCACATTGGTATCAAAAACCCTGAAACAACGAGAGGTGATCAGGACTGTCCGTTCTTGGGATGCATGGCATTGATCGAAGCCATCGGGAAAAGTTCTGACAGGAGGTCGTCCATCGGGCCATCGCGGATCAGGAAATCGCGGATCTCGTGGACAAAGTATCCTTGCATTACGAAATCGCGAAATGCGATTTCTTGATGGGCCAAGAGACAACGGGGCCCACGGAAGGGTCAACAATGGACAGGTGGCAGATTTCATCGCGGATCGAGATATTGCGAGTTTCATGGACAAGGTGTCCATGCACTAACAAATCATGAACCCTGAAAACATGACATAATTAACTTAACTCTTAACCCTTCATTAAAAAGAATTAATTAATGGATGTTTAATTAAGACTTAATCACATTGTGAAATCGGAGATCGGGGTTTTGTGATTCAAGTTACATCGATCCTTTGTTACAGGAAACCCCGAATCCCGATTTCATTAACATTTAACTCGCAAAAGTTAAAGTTGTAACCCGCTTAAATAAAATTTTAAGGGGGCACTGAAAATTTATATTTTTAACCATTCTTTGTCCAAAGGTAAACAATAAATGGCATCGCAAATTTTAGAAGTGATGAAATTCTTGCTCAAGGAGGACTGAAACCCTGATGGGGAGACATAAGGCAACGGTCACTTAGGAACTGGTCACATGGACCTTGGCATAGCCGAAAAGGGGTGAACGCACAAGGAAGAGGCGTATCAAGATATCGGGATATCGGGAATCCTGTAGACACAGGGTTCATGCATTTCGATATTGCGATACCTGAAACCCCAATAAGGGACAAGGTTGTGGCCTTGTGGTATAATGGTCATATGGACCAAGAGCTTAGCCCGAAGGGCTAATGCATGAGTATCGCATCGGTAGATCGGTAATCGAGAGACTGCAAGGGAAGAGGTTCATGACAGAGGAAGTCGCGAAACCCCGAATCTCGATTGGGAGTATGACGGTGGTCACATGGGAAAGGGTCGTATGGGCTCATAACGTATCCAGGAGGGGATAAAGTCTGAATGAAGTGCATCAGCATATCGAGGATCGCATATCCCGTGGACAGAGGTATCAGGTTGTTGAAAACCCCGAAATCCCGATAAGGGATAAGACTGCGGTCACAAAGAGAGGCCGTGTGGACCACGGGCATAGCTTGGAGGGATAATGCGCTAGGAGCATATCGAGGATCAGAGAATTGCGAGTCCTAAGGACTTGTGAGGTTCGACATTTGGAACCCTGAAACTCCGATGTAGGATAGGGCTGGGGTCACATGGAACAACGGTCATATGAGAAGGATGTCTAGCCTGGAGGGCTAGCACATAAAGTGCCCTATCGGTGAATCGACAATCGGGAGTTTGAGGGAACAGAAATTCTCGACATTGGGGATTACGAAACCCCGAAGCCCGATAAACAGGATTCCTAGGGGGAAATTTGGGCACGGTCTTGGGCAGAGGCCGTGAAGAAATGGGAAAGATCTGAGGGTCAGATATTGACCAGTGATTTCCGGGGGGAATCTAAAGAGCCGCTTCGGCTCGGTTGATGAAATTGAATGATCATGTATACACAAATAATAACATATATACACATATAACAATAGGTTTACACAGATGAATGAATTTTTTTTTTATACAAAAGAAATAAACTGAAGACAGAACACCAAAATCCGTATAGAGCTGGAATTACCAGCAAATCATTTTTATTTTGTACTGCAAAAAAAAAAATAGGAAATTACCATTCATTACCACAGTATAAGGAAGGGTTATGTAATTTCTTGACTTGATCAACCCCGCGTTCTTCACAAATGTACTGAGACTGTGCACAAGCTGACGGACTGAACCGTACCTCTTACCATACCTGAGGGCGAACTTCGCAAAGTGTATAGATAAGGGATTGGTTCCCAACATTTCAAAGAGACTGGACTGCAAGTTCTGGATCTTGTCAATGACCACATCAATATACTCTTTTTCTGCAAAATGAACTGGAGCAGATACAACAATAACCAATGCTAGCAAAAGTGCTCAGAACAACAGTGAGGATGTGGGCCATGGAAAGGGAGATCCAGGAAACCTCTGAACAGAGCAAGGCAGATTTGTGGAGGAGAAAGAATGATGCAAGGAGGGTCTCAGTGAGTGAGAAGGACGCGTAGGGATTCAAAGAGATGACAGGTGTAGAATTTGGGGGTTAGATACGAGGGATCTTGAGGAAGCCAGATGAGCACGTGGAATCCATGCGTGCCCGAATCCTTGTGTGTATGTTTAATTATTTTTATATATATTTTAAAGTGTTAAAAAAAATAAAAATAATTTAGTATAAATAATTTATATATAAATAAGGTCAAGTTAGTTTAAATTAAAGTAAAGTTAATTTGGGTTAAATTAGTGTAATAATAATTTTTAAATTACTATGTTATTAAGTGTAAGGTTAATCTACCTTAAAGTTAATTAATGATGTTAAGACATGACAAGGTGGTTTTCCTTGAGGGACTATGCATCCAACTCGAAGGCAAAGATCGCAATTTTTCAGTTAAGAGACAGTGCCTTGAACTGGTGGGGAAACTTGGAAAGACAACTACACCTTACCCCAAACATAGTATCTTGGGAACTTTTCGAGGAGAGGTTCCGAAGGAAATATCTACCAGCATACTACGAGGGACAACAGATAGGGGCATTTCATGCCTTAGTGCAAGGAAACAGAACTGTAGAAGAATATGAGATCAAGTTTATGGAACTGGTCAAGTATGTTTCATATATGGACAATGACCAACAACAGGTAGAGCGCTTTGTTTATGGATTGAACCCAAAGATAAGAGCTATGGTGCAGATGTGGAAGCTGTCTTCAGTAGCGGAGGTGATAGAAAATGCGCGTTACGTGGAAGAACACATGAACTTAATAGGGGGTACAAGATCGACATTTCCACATCGCCCTGGATTCATAGGAAAGACCCCGAGGACATTTCCTAGGGGAGGGGGCTCAAGGCCACCACCTTATGGTAACAGGGTCGTGCCAAGGACTGGAGCTGTAGGAATTTCAATGGCAGCTAGTGCAACATCTCGTTCATCGCCAATGGTGCAGACAGGTCCATGACCATCTCGAGGAACAATCAGTAGGGGCAGGGGTTCCAGGGGAAGGAACTCATTTCTAAATCAGTCACATAACAGTGCACCGGTTCAATCTCGTATTACCTGTTGGAGATGCGAAGGACCCCACTACCAACGTGACTGCCCAGAGTTACAATCAGGGTTTGTGCATAGATAAGGAAAGGCACCAATGGGGAGATCAAGTAGCAGCCACAAGATTACGCAGCGGTTAACAACCGCCAGGCCGAACATCAATCCACAGTAGTGGAGTCATCAGGTATGCTAAATCATGTCAATGTTAAGATTTTGTTTGATTCTGGTGCGACAGATAGTTTCATTTCACCATCTGCATTAGAAAAGAGTGGGCTGGCAGCCTACGAGCACGATGACTTTAAACAAGTCGAGATGGCTTCAGGGGAAAAACAAGTTGTAGGACCTAGTGTCGATAATTGTATAGTAGACCTAGGAGTGTGCACTACCAGGTTGAAGGTATACATCACTACTATTGGGGCATATGACTTAATCATTGGAATGGATTGGTTAGAAACTCATTGAGCTTTGGTAGATTGCTTCACAAAGAGGGTGCTTTGTGTCGATGATGAAGGAAAACCAGTAGAGATCCAGGGAGTACAAAGAAAAGTGTCATTACGCTTTATATCAACTATGAAGGTCAAGCGATGCTTGAGAGAAGGGTGTTGACTTTATGTAGTGGAAGCAGTGAATGAAAGGAAGGGACCCTCATGGGGTCAGTACCTGGTATTCTCAGAATTTCAGGATGTTTTTCCAAACGAGCTACCAGGGTTACCTCCTAAGAGGGAGCTTGATTTCACTATTGAGAAAAAACCTGGTGCAGAACCAATCTCCAAGACTCTGTATCAAATGACGGTGCCAGAACTTTGTGAATTGCAAATGCAGTTGAAGGAGTTACTGGACTTAGGGCTAGTAAGGCCCAACGTCTCACCTTGGGGTACACCGGTAATTTTTGTAAAGAAGAAGGATGGATCCTTACGACTATTTATAAACTACAGGGACTTGAACCATGCTACAATGAAAAATAGGTACCCAATGCCGCGAATAAATGACCTCTTCAATCAGATGAAAGGAGCAGTGGTATTCTCAAAGATCGATTTGCGATCAGGGTATCACCAGTTAAGGATTAAGGAAGGTGATATCCCAAAAACTGCCTTTCGGACTCGGTTTGGACATTACGAGTTTGTTGTGGTACCTTTCGGATTGACCAGTGCACCAGCAGTATTCATGAGCCTCATGAACGGTGTATTCCGAAAGTACCTAGATCGATTTGTACAAGTTTTTCTAGATGACATTCTCATCTATTCTAAGAATGAAAGAGAACACGAGGAACACTTACGAATAGTGTTGTTCTACCTTAGAGAGAACAAATTGTATGGGAATCTGTCGAAGTGTTCCTTCTTCCAGAAAGAGATCCACTATTTGGGTCATATCATTTCCGACGAAGGAATCTCTGTGGACCCAGAAAAGGTAAAGGCCATTATGGAATGGCCAGTGCCGAAAAATGCCCATGAGGTGAGGAGCTTCATGGGGCTAGCGGGTTATTACCGGAGATTTGTGGAAGGATTCTCAAAAATAGAAAAACCCATCACCACTTTGCAACACAAGGGGGTCAGGTATGAATGGACAGAAGAATGTGATAGTGCATTCATCGAACTTAAGAGATTACTAACTAGTGCACCAATTCTACGAGTGTCGGATATGGAAAAGGACTTCACAGTCTGCACGGATGCCTCGAAACAAGGGTTGGGGGCCGTGCTAATGCAAGATGGAGGAGTGATAGCTTATGCATCAAGGAAGTTGAAGAGACATGAGGAGCTATACGCGACTCATGATTTAGAGTTAGCAGCTGTAATGCTAGCTATGAAACTTTGGAGGCACTACCTTGTGGGGCGAAATTTTGAGCTCAAAACGGACCATCAAAGTTTAAAACATCTCTTCACTCAAAGAGATCTGAATGCCAGGAAAAGACAATGGAGTGAGTTTATGAGTGAGTACGATTTTGGTATTTCATATATAAAGGGAAAGGAAAATGTGGTCATAGATGCCTTGAGTAGGAGACCACATATCTTCTCCTTGGTTATCTTAACGGTCAGTCTGAGGGAATATGTGTTGACACAACTACTAGGAGATAGTTGGTATTTAAAGGTTACTTCAAACCTCCAGAGTGGGAGGCGGTTAGACCCAAAGTATGAAGGATATAATATGGAAATAGACAGATTGTTAAGATATCAAGGAAGGATGTACATCCCTGAGAATGGGGATATTCAAAGCATCATACTGAAGGAAGCCCATAGAGCACTTTATTGGGCACATCTGGGTGTGAAGAAGATGTACAGAGAGATGAAGAAACTCTTCTTTTGGGTAGGCATGAAGTGCAATGTAGTCCATTTCGTCGCCAAATGCCTAGAGTGTCAACAGGTGAAAGCCGACCACCATCACCCGACAGACCTCCTACAACCACATGACGTCCTTATGTCCAAGTGGGAAGTCATCTCTATGGATTTTGTTGTAGGGTTACCGCTCACATCTCATAGACACAATGCCATTATTGTGGTAGTGGATAAATTAACCAAGAGTGCTCATTTCATTCCGGTTAGAGACACTTACGATGTTACTGATGTGGCACGAGTGTTCATAAGCGAGGTTATCCGTTTGCACGGGATACCAAAGAAGATTATTTCAGATAGGGACTCCAGATTCACTTCTAGATTTTGGACAAGTTTACAGTCAGCATTGGGGACTCAATTGAACTTAAGCACAGCTTATCTTCTTGAAACAAGAGAGTAAATCAAGTCATGGAAGACATGCTTAGGATGTATGTAATGGATAATCAAACCCAATGGGAGAAGTACCTACCTTTGGTAGAGTTTTCTTACAATAACAGTTATCATAGTTCCATCGGAATGCCACCCTACAAAGCTTTGTATGGGAGGCCATGTAGAACGCCATTGAGTTGGGATAGACTAGAAGACCGAGTAACAGTTGGGCCAGAATTGATTCAGGAAATGGAGGAACAGGTGATTCAGATTAGGCAGAGACTAAAGGAAGCACGGGATAGACAGAAAAGTTATGCGGATGCACACAGGACCGACCGAAGTTATGAAGTGGGGGACCAAGGTTTCATTCGTATCAGGCCTAATAAAAGTACCATACGGTTCGGGAAGGGGACAAAGTTGTCACCTCGGTTTATAGGGCCATTTAGAGTCCAAGAGAAAATTGGACCCGTTGCCTATCATCTCGTACTACCACCCCACTTGCATAAAACTCATACTGTATTTCATGTATCTGTTTTACGTCATTATGTTGCTGATGAATCACATAAACTAAATTGGAAAGAATTGCAGGTATCGGACGTGGGAACCCTCATGGTAGAACTGTTACGCATATTGGACTGTAGAGTTCGACAACTCAGAAACCGTCTGGTAGACCAAGTTAAGGTCCAGTGGGACAAGTATAGTCCAGGATCAGCTACTTGGGAAGACGTCCAGACACTACGGAGAGACTATCCCTCACTATTTTGACCACCTCAAGAACATGTTTCTCGAAGGTGGGGTGTATGTAACACCACCTTTTGACTTAGACAACCAGGATTACCTAAGGCCTATACACTTTATTTCCTAGTCACAGTGTAACTATTAAGTGATACACTTAAACTTTAAAATTTATGAACTTTTATGAATGTTTAAATGTTATCGATGATGATGCATGTAATGTGATCTATTATGTGAATGTGAATTTTACGAACGTTTAAATTTTATTGATGATGATGTATAAGATGTGACATACTGTGAGAAAGTGAAAGTAATGAATGTTTAAATACTATTAGAATGATGTTGGATACAATGCAGTCTATTTTGGGCAAATGATAATCTTGTGAATGGGTGACGAGTTTGAATTATGGGATATTATGAAATCTAATTCTAATTGGAAAACGTTGATGTTAATGTATTGGAATGGGGATACCAAATTGAAATGATGATAGTATGCAATTATATGATGATAATGCATAGAAATGTATGAGTTGTGTTGCAGACTAACCTGCAGGTTATGGGCTATGAAATAGCCAAGTGATAATGATGATGAAAGTGGATATCAAAACCACTAACCGAGAAACATTATGGTATGAATAATGTATGTGAAATTTATATTGATTTGGATGAATTGCTATGATATGTGGACTAGTGCATGATTTTGGTACTAACACTGCCCAAAACCGAATAAATGATGACAAAACCTCCAGCAACATGGTGCCCCTGTATGTTCCATTGTAGAGTGTTGACCCTAGTTCTGTTAGGAGGGGTGGAGGCATTTCCCACCGTGTATCCTCCATTGTAGGGTGTTGACCCTAGTTCTATTAAGAGGGGTGGAGGCATTTCCCACCGTGTATCCTCCATTGTAGGGTGTTGACCCTAGTTCTGTTAGGAGGGGTGGAGGCATTTCCCACTGTGTATCCTCCATTGTAGGGTGTTGACCCTGGTTCTGTTAGGAGGGGTGGAGTTGTTTCCCACCGTGTATCCTCCATCGTAGGGTGTGGACCCTACATATGATTAGGAGGGGTGGAGGCATTTCCCATCGTGTATCCTCTGAAACCTGAAGTCATTGGAGAATGGTGCTAGTTCACACTCCCCAAGACGTGTGATGATGACTATCAGTTGCCTGCTAGGGAAGCTTGGTCGAGATAGCGACACTTCCACTTATGGGTTCTATTTGGAGTTAGGTCAATATAGTTGACGCTCCAAGATAGTCTAGCAGAGGAAGGATAGGAATGGAGATGGAAGTAGGTTAGGGAGG
>ML778239.1:883653-898798 GCA_009831015.1 Picea engelmannii | reverse complement strand
GATGCAATGGAATAATCCTCTCAGCCCAAAAATCTATAGAAATGGTAGAAAATGGATATGAAGCAACTCAGCTTCACGATCTTGATCTACAATAGGAGTGGGTCTTCAAACAAGCTTTGATACCATATTCGACAAAACAGGTATTCCAAAAGAGGACGAACACCTTCAATAACCACTCACATAACCATATCAAATATAAACACACTGATGTTTTCACGTGGGAAAACCCCTGCAAGGAAACATCCATAGCCCCAACCAACATGGCCACTTGGAGCAGTTTATTAATGAAAAAGAAAAAGATTATAGAGATATTTTACAAAGGAGTTTCTTACAATCGATCATCGAAAAATGACCCTCCATGCTCTTTAAATATAGATCATGGACCAATCGGGTGTTAACCCATGGATCAATGGTCATTAAGATCAAGGAGAGTATGAATTGTCGGATCACTCTATGTCAGGAACATATAGTGACCGTCGGATTTCCTAACTACAAATGAAAACTAATGCATACTAAAGAAACACACTAGGAAACACATGTTTACCTAATGACACATTAGACCAAGTAGATCTTAAATAACTCCTAAGTGTCTAAATATCCTAACATCTGCATTTGTATGAACTCCCCTTGTCCCGTGTCAAGTGAAAACCTATGATAGAAGTAAGAATAATACTTCCTGAAGAAATTCAAGGAAGTGTTTCATATTTTGGAGTGATTTTATGACGACACAAAGACAAATAATTATATATCATGTGACCTTGAAATGTCCAATAACTGAAAATGAAAGAAATTCCAATTTTCATGAATGGTGTTACTAGCTATCAAGCATCATATGTAACCCCAAAATACTTGAATAAATGATCAATCATAGATATAAACTAAACCAAAAGATAATGAACTGCATAAAGAAAATCATGATATAAAATATTATGTGCAGAACTGACTAAAGCTAATTCGATACACATAACATTTCACATCAAGAAATTACATGAGAATACAATGAAACAACATTGCATAGTCTTCACAGGATGAAAGCCAAAGAGAAAACTTCTTTCTCATGTAGTTTCAACAAAATATATTCATCGTATGGTCCATGAAGAATTTTTGGGATAATAGAATCCTAAAGATTGAAAAAATTAATACATAAATGATCGCAATTAACCATGTATTGATAAAATAGACTAAATCTAATTTAAATCAATGCATAATCAATTACTCAAAGAATATGAATATAATATAATGAAAATAAAACATTTTTACTCACAGAACAAAAACCATTAAGCAATCTAGAATTTCATATTCTTCTTCGAAAATAGTTGTCCATCCTCCTAAAATTCCAACCATCTGTTACTCCATTAGAAAATAAAAAAGTTACAAAATAAATAATATACAAAAAATAAAGGATCAAAATCCTCCTCTGAATTTCTTGGATCCCTGGGCTTTTAACTTTCTCATATATTTATGTAATGAATGAATAGTTTGGGTGTCACTAATAATTTCCACCACCTGAATTTTTCCTCAAAAAGAGACAACAATATCTCTCAAATCATGCATTTGTTTGGGAACAAGCTCATGAGTAAGCTAAATGGGTCCATTATGGAGATGGTTTTTCAACTGTTTCTTCTGATTCCTAAGGGTTTGGCTGCAAGAAGTCCCTCTAAATCATCTGTCTGTTATTGAATGCATTTCCAAATCTTGTTTGTTGTTGCTCATAAATTATTTGCAGCAATCCAATATTATTTTTGGATCAATTATCTTGAACATATTTAGATAATAAAATCAAGCCATGATAAGATCCATATCAAATAAATGATAATAGAAAACTGTGAAACAAAAAGAAACCAAATTAATAACCTAAAAATTGTGAATAAAACAAAATCTAGAAAAATAAAGTTAAAATGAATTTAAACTAACTATAAGTTCTAAACAAATATTGTCTATATTTTCCTTTCAAATATGATCTTAAAATTATAGAAGCTTCAAGTTGATGAAGAGGAGAAAAAATATTAATTTTGGGTTTTCACAAAATCAAACAAATGACATATAATTATTTTTTTTTTATTTTGAAATGAGATGCAAACTCACAAAAGAATATAAGTAATTAAACCTATCAAATGATCTTTTGAAAATTATTGCTAATGAGAAAAAGATGAAAAACATATTCATAATTTAAACGAAAGTAAACAATTGGTAAAAATCAATGTTTTAGTTTACATTAACGTTTCTAAGTTCGTCTCTCCCTCATTCAAATTTGATCAAACATCCACAAATGTCATAGAAAAGATGTGTCACAATAAACTTTCTTCTTGTAAAATCATTGTTATTAATCCATGTCTTCAAACAAGCCATTCTCATAGCAGATAAATTCAATGAGGAGAAGGTAATAACAAACTCCCAAATTATGAAGCTTGTCCATCAACATCAAAAATCTGTAGAAAGAAAACAAAATGGCATTTGCATTTCATGAAATTCAAACCAAAAGAAAATAATATAAACTCAAACCAACCTCAAAACAAAGCAAACCAATACCAATCCAATCAAGTCAAAGGGAAAAAAACTAAGAGTCCAAGTAAAATTTCGAGGGACCCTAGATTTTGATTAAAATAAAGAAGGGAGTTGTTGGGGCCCAACAGGTAGGTACACCCATGCTCATATATATGAAAAAGCATGGCTGCCAACACAATACAATGTGGATGCATGAAATGAGATGCAAGACCATGGCCATGAAAAAGTACATCCACTACAACAGAACAGGTAATTAGTGCCTAAAATAGCACTGGAATTTATTGTATTTTAGTTCATGAATTAGACACATTTTCTGACGCAAAAATGGGTGCAATCTGGATTGTTTATAATTGCGCCAGATTTAGCGAGGGAAAAATAGCGCCAGGTTTAGCGCTAGGAATATCATCGAAAATAGCACCAGGAATAATTCCAGAAATAGTGCCAGGTTTAGCACCAGGAATAGCACTGGAAATAGCACCAGGAGTAGCGCCAAATGTTGCTTCCAGTTTTTCTTCTGATATTCCTTCCAATTTTGATTCTATCTTGGCTTTTAGTTTGGGTTCTAGTTTTACATCCAATTTTTCTTATGATACGGCTTCCAATTTTTCTTCTGGTTTGGCTTCTAGTTTTACGTCTAGTTTTGCTTCTAGTTGTGCTTCTCATTTTGCTTCCTATTTTTCTTCTATTTTTTCTTCCAGTTTTTCTTCTCATGTGGCTTCCTATTTTGCTTCCAATTTTTCTTCCATTGTTACTTCCTTTTTTTCTTCAAAAAATGTTTCTTGTTTTTCTTACAATTATTAATTTAATATTTTTTATTTAAATTTAATTAGTTAAATATATCATGTCTCTTAAATAACTTATATGATTATACAATAATTCATATAAACACATTTGAAATATTTTATAGGATAACATTTATAAAGATTTTTTAGGGAAACAAACATCAATACAAATTAGCAACATTATAATAATTAAATCTCCATCAAAATAGAATCTACAACATCTAGTATATATAAAATAACAAGATAATTATTATAACATGATTATCATCTATAATTAAAACAAGTGAGACAAATATCTATAGTTTAAGTCAATTTGACAACATCCATCATAAGAAGTAAATCAAAACCATCATACATAAAAAAATATGCATCCAAAAATCATCAACCACCTTCAATATATAAAAATTGACGAGTCAATATTGATAAGATCATCATCATATATAACTAAAACAAGTGAAATTCAAATATGCCCATAGATCAATAAAATGTGAAAATAATATGTCCAACAATCGACATAAGTCAAAATGATACATCATGTAAAAATGATTTAAATAAGAATGAAAAATTGTGTAGGACAAAATGATACAAGTCAATATGATACGTCATGTCCAAATGATGCAACTCAATAATATCGTACTGATGGCCATGAAAATGATACATATGATCGTAACCATGAAAAGATTAATTATAGAAATATATAAAAAATAATCCTTGATTCAATCTATATGATCATGAATGTCATTGGTTGCTACCAGCAGTTGCCTCATCATCATCATCACCATTGGGTTAATGATCATCATGATCATGATCATCATCATCTGCATTGATATCGGCCTCACTGCCATCTATATATATGTCATCATGAGCATCATTTTCCATCTCAACATCAGACCCAACGTGATCTAGATCTATTTTATGAGGATCGTGCGGATATTCTGGAAGATCCTTGTTCTACAAAAAAAGACATTTAGAATGAAAATTTATTATTTATTTCATTCAATAATTAATTTCTTTGTTTTATATCTAATATTACAATATATGAAATGAAACAATAACCATATTAAATCATATCAAAGTGCACATATGATAATAAAATTTGATATAGGTTACAGATAAGATGGCATTCCAATGATGTAAAACATGCAACGATTCCAATAAACGTTAGTAAAGATCATAAAAAAAATTGTTATACATTTTAACTTTCAACTATAAATTCTATTACATAGCCATCAGTGCCATCCCTCTCCATTTTGTGCTATATATTATTATGTTTTCCTATAAAATAATTTGAGAGTTAACTGGTCTATATATCTTCTTCTCTTATATTTCACAAATGAATATTTTTCTAGAACATTTTGACACCATAATATGCTTCAAAGGTCCTTTGAGAATTACCTAGTTTATAGGTAATTATGAAGATGCTCCAGATACTTATTCAACTAAACCACATCCAAATGTCAATCATTCGAAATAAAAAATTCAATACATATGTAATATCCCGCTCTTACACACACTGAGCGAACTTGTTTTTGAGGAAACTTGCTTGCAAGTGATCTGAATTATCATACTATTGGCCATTAGATTATGACTATGAGGCATTATTATATGATGATATGTTATTTTGTTGTATTGACATAGACAGGTACTATTGAATGGGTTCTCCTGAGTGTGTAGGACTTTAGACCTCGAGGTGCAAAGGTATCGATGAAACCCCTTGGACTCTGAATCAAGTTAGGGAGTGGATTATTGGGGTTTGATTGTTGTTGATATGACATATGTACATCTGATTAGATGTTATGATGATTGATTATTATTGCAGACATGATTCGTTGATGATGCAGGCTGACAATAGTTTGCTGACCAGACTCACATGTGAAGTAGAGGGGTCACGCATGACAACTAGAGATGTGAGCGAGAGGTGTGGACAACAGCCCTACCACAACCTACTAGAACTCCCACCATGGATCGAACTGTAGGTTAGTGATTACCTAGTTTGAGAATACCCACGATGCCATGAGGGCAGACTGTGATAGTCACTCATGATGATTCTAAGGGGTGTGCAATAAGGAAGGGGTATTATTCCTTAGAGGCCCTTAGTCTCCCACAAGATCACCTGGCGGAGTATTGAATCTAGGGGTTTGATGTCTACCAAGTCAGTCAAGAGGCGAGTGGCACCCTTGGAACACGTAGTTTGTTCTGAAGGGAACGTCGTGCAAGGAAAATGAAAAGAGGTGAGTGGCACCCTTAGACCACGTAGTGTGTCTTGAAGGGCATGTCACACAAGGAAAATAGAAAAAGGCGAGTGGCACCCTTGGATCACCTAGTGCATCCTGAAGGGCACATCATGATTTCAACGGGTAAGTGAATAATCCTAGTCGACCTTAAAATGAAGGTCGTGATATGTAAGTTTAAAAAAAAAAAACCATTTTTCCCTAATAAAAATGTCGCCCAACCTAGGAAATTAAAATCTAGGTCTAAGTGATACTTGTGGTAAAAAAATAAAACAATCATAATTAAACATGTGACGAGAAGGGGGTAAGAAATTAAATAAATTTATTAAAATCAAATTATATTGAGGGATTAAAATTGTAAAAGGGAATTAATTGTTTTTCTACATATGCTAAATAAAATTTATTAATTAAAAGGAAAAAGTGGTAAAAGGTGATTTTCTCCACTTTTTAAATTGAGTTCTAGTTAAGAAGGGAAAAGAGGGAAACTTAAAAAAATAGGAAACTAGGGGAAATATGGGAAACATAAAGAAAAAAGAAATGTAAGGAAAAAGAAGAATGACTAACTTAGTAAGGAATATTTCCTTTAAGAACTTTCTAAATGTGAACTCAACTAGGAATTTAGTAAGGGCATAAGTCTTTTAAAATGTGTAAGGGAATTTTGGGACACCAAGGAGCATTTTTAGGAATGATTTTTTGTGGGTGAAGGAAATAGAAATAATTAAATATTTAATGAAATTAATTTTTGGTGCAACTATTGGGATGGGTGACATGTGTACGAGGGATGTGTTTTCTGATTAAAATAATGAAAAAGAAAGTAAATGAGAATTTTGAAAATAAATCACTTAAAAATCTGTAAAAAGGATGGAGGAGGGGGAGTATGGATCTCTTCTTCATGCGTAACGTTGTGCTGCTGAATTTGTGACTTGACTGACTTATCTTGTGGGAGTTGGCATACCTAGATCGGGTAACGAGTAGTAGCTCGACCTTGCGATGTGAGATGGGTGCTAGTTTTTCTTTGGTTTAGTGTGCATGGCCCCTTTGCGACTCGAGGGGCTCAGGGGGAAGAAGAGTACCCCTAGTGTTGGCTGGGAGGTACCGATGAGGTCACATCAGTTGGCAAGCAAAAGCTTGATGGAGCACGCACGAGACAAAAACTACTAAGCAATCATGTTGGGATAAGGTATGTCGGTGTAATGGTTACTTGAAATAAATTTAAATTTACTCATGTTACTTCTCTATGCTAGTTTATGATGTCATGTCCATGCACTGGCTTGCAACCGCCTTCCTTCAGTTTGGTAATCCCCCTTGGTTGCTGATTTCTGATGGATTTCCTTGGGCCGACCCAACTTCTTCCTTCAGTAACTTATCTGTGTGGTTTTTATTGATTATTATGATTATATTGTGCTTTATCTTTTTCCCTTATCCCAAGGTCATCAGTCCATGCCTGAGCAGTTAGCTAGTAGCTGAATCGATGATCGTCACTTCGATGTATAACGACCTAAAGATTCTAATGCCCTGCTTTTATGTGCATGGATGATGAGCAAAGGATAAATCCTTTCCCATCTGTCTACCCATTATTTATCCCTGTGGTTGATTGAGTCAAGGTTGAATGATTGTCCTTATGTTGACTGTTTCATTATGGAATGGTTCATCTTACGTCTTTTGTTGGTTTATATCTACGCTATATCCCTATGGTTTCTGAGCATTTTAACCAGTGCTTCATTGGTATAAGTCTTGCGATCTGATTGATAAACCCCAACCTTGCTTGGTATCATCTCAGCTTTTTTATTTACCATTTGCTTGGACTACGATTTACCATTTTACTGACAGCGTTTTACCATTTACTTTGAAAATGATTCACCATTTTACATTCATTGATTTACCCTTTTATTGGACTGCGAATTTACCATGCTTTAGACTGCAAACCTACCATTCTAGACTGCAATTTATTTCATTATGATAGCGTTATCATTTAATATTTTATATCTGTGTTATCAGTTGATTATATATCTTCTTTTTATTTTATGGATCAACGTTATGCATTGATAGTTGTACATTGATAGTTATAGTATTTATATTTACACAATGTTATCATTGATAGTTATGGATCGTATAGTTTGATAGTATTATCATATATTTATTAGACAACACTTTTGAAGTGATTTTTAATAGCATTGTTTATTTTATTAGATAGGCCAATGTTGATAGAAATTTTATTGGACGACAATTTATAGGTATATAAACAACAATTTTTAAATCATATTTATGACTGCGTTTTAATACCCTGACAACGATATCTTATTTGATAGAAATTTTATTATATGTATTGTGTGTAATAAAAGACTGTGATATTATATCAGGACAGTGATACACAATTTAAACTATTGTTAATTTCCTTTTTATATTTTTAATCATGTTCAAAGACAACGATATACGTGATACTGCGATTTATTATGTATGGTTGGAGTGGCAACGATTCTATTGGTAGCACTGTGGGACAACGATTTTAAGTATTGATCGCATGTTGACTTTTATTGAACAACGATTTCATTTATGGATATCAATATTTGGTTATTTATTCCTGGTGTGGGTTAAATTCATAGATTTTAAAGTTCGTTGAATGTATTGAAATGAGTAGAGTTTAATTTATACAACGTTGTTATCTTGTATGCCAGCAAATTAAACATATTGTAAAAACAACGACTTACTTTGTATGATAGCGATTTTATGTGGTATGCTACCAATTTAATTATGATAGCGATATATTGTATGATAGCGAATCTCACACAACAATATTATACATATTTTATACAAAAATATCGTGCATTAGAAAACAATAATTTATACAACGATTTATATATGTGTGAGTTATAGATAGCGATTATAGTGTTATTTCTTGTTAAATTATTTTATTAGACATCTATATTAATGACAACTACTCCCTTCTGTTTGGACAACTCTATCCAAGCTCAGACATCCATGCATAGTTAGGTAGGAATTTCCCTTAATTCGTATCTATTAGATAACGATGTTGTTAGATAACAGCTCACTTAAATAGGCAATTATGAAAGACAACGGTTGCAGGTGAATGTTAGCGTTGTATAGGTGAATTATGGTAGAGTATTATGGGATTGACAATGCGATGTTTACCATTGTGTTGACTTTGTTTTCCTTCATCATTTTAGACAACAATTTTTAGTATGTCGATGGCATGTGACAACATTTTGGGTAGTGATTGAATTGGATTGGCATTTGAATGGAGTGGCTTGGGCATGGTTGACAACGAAATTTAAGGGACAAAATTATATTTATGGGGATAACAATATCATTTGCTAGACATTCATCTAATAATAGATAGCTTTTTCATTTGCTTAATAGATAGACTTATCATCTATTCTCTAGACATCAATAATATATTTATTACTTAGACATCCAATTTGTATGTTTTCCACAATAGTTTTTATAGGACAACATTACCACTATTAGATTTAATAATTCACTTTATGGTCACTTTATGGTCACATTTATGATAATAGTAACACCTATAATAATTCACTCCTTCACACTTAGACTTCATGCTTAACAAATAATGGTTTTTGGTTGTTGGTGAAGTTGTTTAATAGCCAGTGAAACTTTAATTGAGTGAGGGCATCCTGCATCTTGTCGACTCGTTACTTGGGTGCGTAGATACAATCTCCTCATTAGTTATTTTGGTCTCCTAGCGCGTTGGATTTTTCCTAAGTCTTTGGTCAAGATAGGTTATGTTGTACTAGGGTTAATGTCACGCCTATCACCTGGAGACGGCATAATTCCTGATGAGGGAATCATTGTGCACCCTGATGGATAGAGGCGAATGATAACTTGGACAAATTCTATGCTTCCCATTGCGGAAGTTCGTTCATTGTAGTTTATGTAGGTGATTGGGTTGTAATGCCTTCATGTGTTTGGTTTTTTGTGCCATAAAGGTTCCTAGTTACTGGTCGTCGAGGCCGTTGTGTTAGGATTGTGGATGTTATCCTTTATCTGGTAGGCATTGTCTTGCTTATGTAGGGTAGGTAGTCATTTGTTTGTCCCTTGTGTCATGTGTTCGTCTGATCGCATCAGGTGTTAACGTGCGGGGTCGTTGGTTGTTTGTTGCTTGAATGCATAAGTTGGGTTCCTTGTCAAGTGGTGTTGTTTAATCGTTGTTGTTGTTTTCTTCCTACTTTGAAAAGAAAAAAAAATGTGTAGCTTGTAATCATAATGGTGGGGATTTACAGATGGTATCAGAGTGGTTTCAACCCTGAGACTGTGGATCGCCATGCTTCCCATTGCAGTAAACCCTTGAGTGATAACCTGACACTAATTAAAACATTAAACGTGTCCATGCAATGATCATGATTAAAGGGTGCCATAGAGGTTTGCAGTGTGGTGTCATGGAAGGAGGTGTGATACCTCCAGACATGCCCGTGCCCTCAAAGTCTAACCCCCAAAGGGGAGGAACAAGCCCTTGGGATGGATTCGATTGTTGCAAAGGATGATGATGTTCTGACTAGGGTCCTTCCAGATATTTTTAGAGGCCTTGACTCAACATATGTATTGAGATGAGGCCAAGGCACCTCTACCCCTAAGGGTCCATAGCGCTCCCAACCAGTACAGTTAGTTTTCACAGCGAACTCAAGAAGGTAAAATTTCCTGAGTTCTTTGGTGCCCCATATAGTGCAGCCATCGAGGCATGTTTGGAGAATAAGGCGATGTGCTTTCACTTCATGACTATACCTTCAACTTGAAGGTCCACGTGGTGGTCCTTCAACTGGAGGGGAGTGCTCATCTATGAGGGAAGATGCTCTTGCCACAATTGAACATGGTCGTCAAAGATGTGTCATGGGAACTATTCGAGGAACAGTTCCGAGATAGGTGTCTATCAGAGGGATTCATTGAGCATCGACTCAATAACTTCAACTCCTTGCAATTGGGTAGTCGTACGGTTCCCGAGTATAAGGCCCATTTTTGGAGCTTCTTCGGTATGCTCCACACCTTTTTACCAAGAAGCTTAAGGTCAACAAGTTCATGTTGGCCTCAGTGTTGGGATCCATCTTCTACTTTGAGTACTAGGATTACTGGACCAAATAAAGTGTGTTGGAATGTGGGGAGCCACATTACCAGCATGAATTCCCAGTGGAGAGGATCGGAGCTCTGGATCAGTCGAACCCACTACTGTGGGAGTTTTGGGCAAGACCCATCAAATTAATGCAGTGGTGAGTAACCACCAGGAAGAGCACCATACCCTTATTATTTTGATAGATCTTGGTGCTACCGAAAGTTTTTATTTCTAGTGAGATGCTAAAAGGATAAGGTTAAGGCAGTCGAACAGGATGAGTTTAGTTGTGTAGATATGGCTTCGAAATCCAAACAAAAGGTTGGAGGGAAGGTTATGGGATGTCCCCTTAACCTGGGATATTTTTTCACAGGGATAACCTATACGTCATGATATTTGGATCTTATGACATCGTGATTGGTATGGACTGGTTGGAATCACATGAGACGATACTCAACTGTAAGAAGAAATAGTTGAGCCTGGTCGATGATGAGGGAAATAGACATGTGATTGTAGGTTGGAATAGGGAGTTTCCCTGAGGTTCATCTCTTCCTTGCAGCTACGGAAGATCATGCGCAACGGATGTAAGATTTATGCGATCCTTGTGTTAAACAAGAAGGGAGTATTTGTAGGTCTAGAACACCTTCCTGTGGTGAGAGAGTTTTCAGATGTCTTCCTGGAGGAGTTACCTAGGATGTCGCTAGAGAGGGAATTGGAATTTACCATAGACCTAAAACTGGGGACTGAACCGATAGCAAGAACTCCTTATTAGATGTCGACCCCAGAGTTACAGGAGTTGAGAATGCAACTGAAGAAGTTGTTGGACCTACAACTTATATGTCCAAGTGTGTCATTGTGGAGTGCATTAGTTATCTTCATATGAAAGAAGGAATGTTCGTGGAGACTCTACATTGACTATCGTCAATGGAACAAGGAAACAATCAAGAATTAGTATCTATTGACAAGGATTGATTATCTGTTTGATTAGATGAAGGGTGCGGCAGTGTTTTCAAGGATCGACTTGAGATTAGGGTATCACTAGTTATGGATCAAGGAGGATGATGTCCCTAAGACTACCTTAAAGACTAGGTTTGGACATTACGATTTTCCTTTTTTACCGTTTGGACTGATGAACAACCCAAGGGTATTTATGAGTTTGATGAACGGGGTGTTCCGTGAGTACTTGGAAAAGTTCGTCCAAGAATTCATTGATGATAATTGATTTACTCTCAGATGATGGAGGAGCATGACAATCACTTGCACTTGGTACTATAGTGTCTTGAGAGAACAAATTGTATGGGAATTGTCTAAATGCTCATTTTATCAATCGAAGATTCACTACATAGGGCATGTCATATTCGATGAAGGTATCGTCGTGGATCCATCAAGGGTCAAGGCTATTATGGAATGGCATGTGCTGACGAATGTCCTAGAAGTGCATATCTTCATGGGCTTAGAGGGATACTATCAATGGTTCGTTGAGGGATTCTCAAAGATAGCGAATCTAATTACGGAATTGCAGAAGAATAATAAGAAGTTTGTTTGGACCGAGAAATGTGTGGAGTCATTTCAGAGGCTCAAGGAACTGTTGACAATGACATCGATACTAAAGTTCCCTAACATGGACGTAGACTTCTTGGTATGCACTAATGGATCCAAGGAAGGCTTAGACAGAGTCTTGTTGCACGACGATTGAGTGATCGGTTATATCTCGAGAAAGTTGAGAAGGCATGAGGAGAACTATGCAACCCATGATTTGGAGTTGTTAGCCATTATTTATGCATCAATTGATTTGAGCCACTACCTTATTGGACAGAATTTGGAACTAAATGGGCCACTTGGCCTACAACACATATTTACTTAAAGCGACTTGAATGTGCGACAACAATGTTGGTCAGAATTTCTTAGCGAGTACGATATCGAGATTACTTACATAGAGGAAACAATGAACAGAGTGGTGGATGCATTGAGTCGAGGACCATGCATATTTTCGGTGATTGCCTCTTCAGATGAATCTACTTGAACAAATTCTAACTTTATAGTGTGACGATGACTGGTACAAGGTCGTCCAGGATTTATCGGACAGAACACAATGATGGTGTCAATATTGAAGAATTTAATTTGGAAAATAACAGATTATTGAGATTTAAGGGTCGAATTTATGTACTGCCCAACGATGAGTTGAGGAGTTTGGTCCTAAATGAGGCTCATATAATAGGGTACATCTATCACTAAGGAGTCACGAAGATGAGGGAAGACGTTAAACCTTTATTCTTCTGGAAAGTGTTATCGCCGAAATTTTGTCCGCACATGGCGACAAGAACTCCGCATCATCAAAACAGCAATGAAGTCATTCATGGCACTGAATTAATTTCACAGCAGTCCAGAAGGGTCAAAAACTATACAAAGTAACCAAAAATTGAAGGGCGTTTCACAATAGTTTGGTGCGCACGCACATGCACAGGACAAAAACGTATGATGCGCGCATGCGTGCACGACGCGCGGTTGTCAATGCAAAAACCCGCGCACCTGCTAATACGGTGCATTTATTGAATTGGCCGGCCTCCCAACCACTTTCGGACCAGCTCCCAATCTGATTTGACTCCCAAATCCGAGCTGAATCCACAGGGTAGGCAGATTAATGACCTAATGAAGCCCTAAAGAGCCCCTTTTCACACTTTGAAGAGGTTACATAATCGCCCGGTGATCTGCTATAAAAATCCGTGAAGGAACATTGTTTTCGCAAGGAATTCCAGGTATTTTTATGCTATTAATATTGTCAAGGGCTCATTCTTTGATGGTAACACATTGGCAACATCTCATAGAGCCATTCACCTATCCATTGAGCGGATGAGCTGGGAGTTCTTTCACCATTAGTCTTATTTCTTCGCATTGTAAGGAAAGCAAGTTCATGAGGGCCTCAAGAGCCTTCCTTTGGGGGAAGAAGGAACCACAGTTCCCTTCCTTCATCGTGCTCTGGTTTCATCAATTGATCAACTCAAAACCATTGGTGACATTGGTGTATTTTTTTGTTTATTGTTTCTTTATCCAAATGTTCACAGTTTTAGTTTGTTTTTGTTTAAATCTTGCTTGTAGTTTGCTTTGTTTCCTCTAACCCTTTCCTCCACAGCTGTCATGCTCTGCAGGACCCAACAGGGCATGTAAGTACCCTCAATTTTCTCACCAGGTGACGAATTGGGTGTGAACAGACTGGCGACTCCACTGGGGAGTTAGGTATGAATTCTTCCCTCATTTGGGTTTATTTTTCTTTCCTTTTGGTTTTATTAACTTGCAGGGACACAAACCGGCCTCCGCCGACCTGCTAACCAGTCAATTCACAGGAGAATTGAGAGAAATCCATCCGGAGTTTCTTTCTTGGTAACTTGTCACAAACGTGCGGGTATTCCAGTGCACAGACGCGCATCTGGCACGCATGCGCCTGAGTTATAATTGTTTTTCCACGCACATGCGCTTTGGTTTTCAATACGGTCAGCACACAGGTGCCATATGAGCCTCTGTCTACACTGCAGGCCATACATCTGAACTAAATTTCTCATTGTAAGGTTTTGGATGTGAGGAAAGTCATTTTCCTTCTCAAGAATAATGTTATGCATGCTCTAAATACTGCACCACTTAGACCCCTCAACTTATAAAGGGGATAGTCAAACAAACATAAGCACTTAGGTGGATAAAAATCATTTTCCCTTATTTTCTTTTTGCCACACAGATGGCTTTCTTTGATTTATAATCTAAGCAACACATCAATTTTAATCACATCTAAATCACATTTGGGACTAGAAGTTGGAGTAACAATCCTTGAGTATGCTCTTCTCTTGCGCAATCAAGCGGTCTTGAGAATCAGAAAGAGATTGTGAAAACAATCTCACCTCCCTTAACAAAATTTCAAAACTTTTTAGGAGAGGACAACGGCCCTTTCGGGACCCCTCTTAGCTTCATTTTTTTTCAAACACATTCTTGTAACGGGCCCATACATGCCCACATGTCAACAAATCTAGGATAGTGTTTGAATTTCTTCTTTCTTAGATAAAAAAACTAGGAGAGTTTAAAAGTTTGTAACGGGCCCACACATGCCCACATGTTCAATCTAGGATAGTTTCATGCTTTTTCTAGATTAACTCACACATAGGGAGTTAAAGGATAGTAATGGACCACATGTCCACATGCTAGTTTCCTAGGGCTTTTAAAATTCCGCAAGGTTGTACCAATGACATCTAGCTAATTAGGTAATCAAACTCTTGTAAAAGACCAAGCAACGTCCACATGCTGCAAGGTGACACCTAAATAACTAAAATTTGGTACACTTTTCACTCACACACAAAAGTCACTTTCTCACTCACATAGCCTCATCTCGAAACGTGGTGGTCTAAATAGGTTTCCTCAAAAGGAATTCTGAAAACACCCCATCTTTTCTTGATAGGACTATCCACTCCCACTTTTAAATCAAACGAGGTTGGTTCTCACCCCCAGCCTCACAAAACAACTTCACCTAAAATATTTCTAAAAACTCACTAAGTTTTCCTCCACAGGAG
>ML778239.1:821851-859604 GCA_009831015.1 Picea engelmannii | reverse complement strand
CACAATATATGAGAAATAATCAATAGTTATTGTTCAAGGGAAGTAATGACTTCCAAAGGTAGCTACAGCTTCCAAATGTAAAGGGAGGGATAAAAATCCAAGAGGAAGATACAATCCTCCAATATCAAGAGATATTTGAACTCCCCATCCTTTCCCTTTCCTTCCACCAAAGAATATACGAGAGATAATAAAACTTCACATTAAATCACCACCGTCAACCAACCATCACATAGAACCTGATAATGCTTCCTAAGACTTCTTCAATTTATACAATTATTCAATTCTTGGAATACTTTGATCCTATAGATGATATTATTCAATTTATTCTCTAAAACTTCTTCAAGTTTCATTCCTTGAATCCTCCCCAAAAAGAAGTTATAGAGAGAATGGTAGACCTTGGTCAATTCTGGTTTATTCAGGAGACCGAACTTGTACAGAATGTCCCATGCTCAATATTTAGCATCAGATTCTAAAACTCACAAAAACAAAACTACAATCCATACTCTTTCCAACGAAAATTTTCCCAGTTCATTTGGATTCTCTATGAATAATTTATGATTGTTTTACCCAGAACACTTGTTTATTGACTAGCTTCAGGATTGTTCACAAACCCTATCTTCCACAGAGTGTATCTCCATAATTATAGTGAATCAAGAAATGAAAGTTTCATCACATGTACCTTGATATGTCCTCTCAATACCATATCAATTTCACCATCTTAATCGTTCTAGAAAAAAAGGTATTGCAAAAATGGTAAGATGACCTGAAAATAACATACCTTAGAACACATCACCAAAAGACTTCATCCTCCCTTGAAATCCAGCCTTTTTTACTTCTGATTTCCTTTGAAATTTGAATTGTGTATCAAATGAATGTATAATGATATTTATTTATACCATTTATGTCACTTCCTTTTAACATTAGGGCCGACCTGACAATTTCTTATTTTGTAATTCTTTTCTTTAATTATCTTTAGGGCCTACATGTACTTCCTTCTTCAATTCACTTTGTCATGTTCAAAAATTCATTTCTCCTCAACCATGAGGATCCACGTGATGTGCCACATACCAATGGAAACAACATGATGTATACTATCCATTCATGGGTCTTGTATCTACATGTGTATTTTCCTTCATGTCCAAATACCTTCATCAATCTTGTGGTCCAAAACCCATGACTAGGGTTGACATCAATGACAACAAACAATCTTCCAACAATATCTTACCGACCAGACTCACATGTGGAGTAGATGGGTCACGCATGACAACTAGAGACGTGAGGGTGAGGTGTGGATAGTATCCCTACCATATCCTACTAGCACCCACGTTGTGGCTCGAACTATAGGTTAACGATTACCTAGTTTGAGAAGACCCACTATGTCATGAGAGCAGACTGCAACAGTCGCTCATGATGATTCTAAGGGTTGTGCAATAAGTCAGTGGTATTATTCCTTAGAGGCCCTTAGTCTCCCACAATATCACCTAGCGAAGTATTGACTCCAGAGGTTTGATGTCTACCAATTCAGTCAAGAGGTGAGTGGCACCCTTGGAACACGTAGTGCGTCCTGAAGGGCATGTCGCGCAAGGAAAATTAATAGGGGCAAGTGGCACCCTTGGAGCACGTAGTGCGTCCTGACAGGGACGTTGCACAAGGAAAATAGAAAAAGGTGAGTGGCACCCTTGGATCACCTAGTGCGTCCTGAAGGGAACGTGGCGATTTCAATGGGTAATTGAATAATCTTAGTCAACCTTAAAATGAATGTCGTGATATGTATGTTTAAAAAAAAAAAAACATTTTTCCCTAATAAAAATGTTGCCCAACCTAGGAAATTAAAATCTAGCTCTAAGTGATACTTGTGGGGGAAAAAAAAAAATCATAATTAAACATGTGACGAGAAGGGGGTAGGAAATTAAATAAATTTATTAAAATCAAATTATATTGAGGGATTAAAATTGTAAAACATAATTGAATGTTTTCTACATATTCTAAATAAACTTTATTAATTAAAAGGAAAAAGGGGTAAAGGGTGATTTTCACCACTTGCTAAATTGAGTTCTAGTTAAGAAGGTAAAACAGGGAAACTTAAAAAAATAGGAAACTAGGGGAAAAGGGGGAAACATAAAGAAAAATGAAATGTAAGGAAAAATCAGAATGACTAACTTAGTAAGGAATCTTTCCTTTAAGAACTTTATAAATGTGAACTCAACTAGGAATTAGTAAGGGTGTAAGTCTTTTAGAATGTGTAAGGGAATGCCCAAAGGGGTTGGATCCAATGGTGGAAAGCGAGGAGTTTTTCACCATTGGGAAAGGTTCAATTCTCATGAGGGCTTTACTTGGAGCCATGGGAGCACCTTGAGGTAGTGGTTAGACATTTGGTTTCACTGAGAGATACTATAGTAAATGGTATCGTGACCCATGCACACATAAGTGGATCAAAGCCCACCCTCATGTCCTCCAAGTTTTAAGGGCCGACAGAGGTGTAGACCAATTGGAAAGTGTTGTGTAAATGGAAGGAAATATGTAAAAAGAGGTCTGAAGGTCGATTCTCACCCCGATTTATCCAGAGGACGTGCTTGCGGGTGGTGTGATTTATCCCTAGGGGTTATAAGGAAGCCGGTAGGATTCGACCCCCGTGTCACGCGAGTATGATACTGTATTTGTTATTGATTCATCTAGTTACAAAAAAAAAAAAAATGTGTAAGGGAATTTTGGGACACCAAGGATCGTTTTAGGAATGCTTTTTGGTGGGTGAGGGAAATAGGAATAATTAAATATTTAATGAAATTAATTTCTAGTGCAACTAGGAGGATGGGTGGCATGTGTACGGGGGAGGTTTTTTCTGATTCAAATAACGTAAAAGAAATTAAATGAGAATTTGGGAAAGAAATCACTTAAAACTCTATAAAAAGGATGGAGGAGGGGGGGTATGGATCTCTTCTTCATGCATAACTTTACACTGCTAAATTTTTGACTTGACTGACTTATCTTATGGGAGTTGGGATACCCATCTCGGGTAACGAGTGGTAGCTCAACCTTGTGAGGCAATTTCAGTGCTAGTTGTTCTTGGGTTTAGTGTGCGTGGCCCCTTTGCGGCTCGGGGGGTTCAGGGTAAGAAGAGTACCCCTAGTGTTGGTTGGGTGGTACTAGTGAGGTCACATCAGTCAGCAAGCGGAAGATGTATGGAGCACGTGTGAGACAAAAACTATCAAGAAATCACGTTGGGCTAAGGTACGTCAGTTTAATGGTTACTTGCAATGAATTTAAATTTACTCATGTTAGTTCTCTGTGCTAGTTTAATATTTCATGTCCATGCACTGTCTTGCACCCGCCTTCCTTCAGTTTGGTAACCCCTCTTGCTTGCTGATTTCTAATGGATTTCCTTGGGCGGACCCAACTTCTGCCTTTGGTAACTTATTTGTGTGGTTTTTATTGATTTTTATGATTAGATTGCACTTTATTTTTCACCCTTATCCCAAGGTCATTAGTCCATGCCTGAGCAGTGGACCAAGAGCCGAATCGATGGTCGTCACTTCGGTGTATAGTGACCTATAGATTCTAATGCCATGCTTTTTTGTGCATGGATGATGAGTGAAGGATAAATCCTTTCCCATTTGTCCACCCAGTACTTATCTCTGTGATTGATTGATTCATGGTTGAACGATTGTCCTTACATTGACTATTTCATTGTGGAATGGTTTATCTCGCGTCTTTTGTTGGTTTATCTCTATGCTATATCCCTACGATTTATGAGCATTTTAACTAGTGCTTGATTGGTATAACTCCTGCAATATGATTGATAAACCCTAGCCTTGTTCAGTAGCATCTCGGCATTTTTATTTACCATTTTCTTGGACTTCGATTCACCATTTTACACACAGAGTCTTACCATTTACTTTGAACATGATTCACCATTTTATAGTCAGCGATTTACCCTTTTATTGGACTACGAATTTGACATGATTTAGAATGTGAACCTACCATTCTAGACTGCAATTTATTTCATTATGATAGCATTATCAGTTAATACTTTTATATATGCGTTATCAGTTGATTATATATATGCTTTTTATTTTATGGATCAACATTATGCATTGATAGTTGTACATTGACAGTTATAGTATTTATATTTACGCAATGTTATCATTGATAGTTATTGATCGTATAGTTAGATAGAATTATCATAGATTTATTATACAACACTGTTGAAGAAATTTTTAACAGCATTGTTGGTTTTATCAGATAGGCTACTGTTGATAGAAATTTTATTGGACGACAATTTATAGATATACAAACAACAATTTTTAAATCATATTTATGAATGTGTTTTAATACCTTGACAACGATATCTTATTTGACAGAAATTTTATTATATGTATTGTATGTAATAAAAGACCTCAGTATTATATCAAGACAGTGATACACGATTTAAACTATTTCTAATTTCCTTTTTATATTTTTAATCATGTTCAAAGACAACAATATACTTGATAATGTGATTTATTATGTATGGATGGAGCGGTAGCGATTCTATTGGTAGTACTGTGAGACAACGATTTTAAGTATTGATCGCATGTTGACTTTTATTGAACAACGATTTTCATTTATGGATAGGAATATCAGGTTATTTATTCCTTGTGTGGGTTAAATTCATAGAGTTTAAAGTCCATTGAATGTATTGAAATGACTACAGTTTAATTTATACAACATTGTTATCTTGTATCCCAGTGAATTAAACATATTGTAAAAACAATGACTTACCTTGTATGATAGCGATTTTATGTGGTATGCCAACAATTTAATTGTGACAACGATATACTGTATGATAGCAAATCTTCACACAACAATATTATACATATTGTATACAACAATATTGTGCATTAGACAACCATAATTTATAAAATGATTTATATATGTGTGAGTTATAGATAATGATTATAGTGTTAGTTCTTGTAAAATTATTTTATTAGATAGCTATATTATAGAAAACTACTCCCTTTTGTTTGGAGAGCGCTATCCAAGATCAGACATCCACGAATAGTTAGGTAGTGTTTTCCCTTAATTCTTATTTTTTAGATAATGATGTTATTAGATAGCGGCTCCCTTACATAGGCGGTTATGAAAGACAACGGTTGCAGGTGAATGTCAGTGTTGTGTAGGTGAATTATGGTAGAGTATTATGGGATTGAAGGCATGGTGTTTACCGTTGTGTTGACTTCATTTTCCTTCATCATTTTAGACAACGATTTTTAGTATGTCGATGGCATGTGACATCATTTTGGGTAGCGATTGAATTGGATTGGCATTTGAATGGAGTGGCTTGGGAATGCTTAACAGTGAACTTTAAGGGACATAATTATCTTTATGGGGATAGCAATATCATTTGCTAGATAGTCATCTAATAATAGATAAATTTTTCATTTGGTTAATAGATAGCCTTATCATCTATTCTCTAGACATCAATAATATATTTATTACTTAGACATCCAATTGTAGATTTTACATAGTAGTTTTTATAGGATGGCATTACCACCGTTAGCTTTAATAATTCACTTTATGGTCACATTTATGATAATAGTAACACCTATAATAATTCACTCCTTCGCACTTAGACTTGATGCTTAACAAATAATGGTTTTGGGTTGTTGGCGAAGTCATTTAATAGCTAGTGAAACTTTAATTGAGTGAGGGAATCCTGCGTCTTGTCGACTCATTACTTGGGTGCGTGGGTACAATCTCCTCGTCAATTAATTCAGTCTCCTAGAGCATTTGATTTTTTCTGCGTCTTTGGTCCAGATAGGTTATGTTGCACCATGTTTAATGTCACGCCTATCACGTGGAGACAACATGATTCCTAATGAGGGAATCATTGCATGCCCTAATGGATAGAGATGAATGATAACTTTCTTATTGTTTGTGCTTCCCATTGAGGGCATTCATTCATTGTAGTTTATGTAGTTTCTTGGGTTGTAACGCCTTCATGCATTTGGTTTTGTGCGCCATAGAGGTTCCTAGTTACTAGTCGTTGAGGCCATTATGTCGGGATTGTGGATGTTGTCCTTTATTTGGTAGTCGTTTGTATGTCCCTTGTGTCACATGTTCATCCAATCGCATGAGGTTCTAATGTGCGATGTCAGTGGTTGTCTGTTGCCTCAATTCGTAAGTTGGGTTTTTCATCAAGTTGTGTTGTTTAACTATTGTCATTGTTGTCGTCCTTCTTTGAAAAGAAAAAAAAAATTGCATCACTTGTAGTCGTAACGGTGGGGCTTTACAACATCAATCCCTAAAGGGATGCAAATTATGAGAGAAATGTAATAAAAGGTGTCAAGGTGTATTTTTTTTCCTTTCCTTGCCATGCCATGTCTTGACATTCCATGTCCTACCTTTCATTGTCATGCCATGTCTTGCCTTTGCATGCCTTTCCATGCCATGCCTTCCATTGCCTTGTCTTGCCATGCATTTCCTTACCTTACCATGCCATTCCATGTCATGCATTTCCTTTCCATGCCTTTCTTTTCCATGCCATACCATGTCATGCCTCACCTTTTCATCCATTCTAAGAAACATGACATTGTTGGTGTATAAATATATTCAATATATATATTACACATTTAAATGTCAATCCGAGATTCGTAATCAAAAGAGTTGTTACACTATATGTGCCAAGAACAACTAACCTACCTAAGTTTGCTTCATATAGGAAATAATTAGTAACATAAAAAATCTGTTTCTAAGATCTCTAAATACTTCAAACACCCTTGAACTTAGAAGAGAAAACTGATAATGAAAATTCTTCACACAAAGAGCCAATCAAAAAGGATTTTATCCTAGAGGAACAAGTCTATTCATTCTAGGCTCATGAATTAAAGAGATGAATTTGAGAAGCTTGTCTCCTATAGTAATCAAAACAGTAAATAGCAATCAAATCCAATCACTCTTAAAATCAAAGTCAATTCCAACTTCATGCAATTCAAACAAACCAGTACAAGGAACATTCAACATAACTGAGAGACTTCATTATAGAGCATGAAGATGAGATATAAAGTCTTCAGGTTCCTTGATCTATTAAATCTACTGCAATCATAAACTCAAGATATCAATCCCACACTTCAAATAATTAAATGGCAACCTTCAATGTTTGAGAATGAAATATCTATTTGATCTAGCACCTAATTGTTCACACCAATACAGAAACAATTAACTCAATGTTGAACTCTAAAAATAAATTAAAGATCATTAACACACACTATTGTATAATACTCACACAATCACACAAAACATATACAAGGAGGTTTACCTTAGTTGGGGTGGTGGGCCCTTACCAAACCAACAAGGAACCTCTTAATAAAGTAATAGACTAAAACGTTTCACTCAGACTCAAGAATTGACATAATAGATCTTTTTCATTAATTCAACTGGTAAATTGGATCAACAGTTTTTTACTTTATACATAGGAACGATATGTATTATCTGGTTTTGATACTGACTTCATTACATTCCTTATTATCCACACCTATCACCTATACAATATTCCTTATATATAAGGTAAACAAATACTACCAATATCTATGGATAAGTACTAAATAGTTTTAAAGATATTACATTTGATATTTACATTGAATCTCTAGGAATCAACTCCATCCTCATGACATGAAGTGAATGAGTGATGGAGTCTCTCGTAATCTGGAAAACTGATTTGGGAGCTTATGTTCAAATGCCTTCTTGAAATATTAATCATTATACTGGTCCAACTGGTGCCTGCGAGAAACAGAGGTTTTGGTACCAGAATACACACAGTCACAAATCTGAGTACCAGAATGGACGTGAAGCAGACAGTATCAGAATAGCGCATGACTTGGTACTGGAATGGATTTGGAGCTGATAGTACCGGATCAAAACTTCCTTAGGTACCGGAATAGATTTGGTACCAGATTGCATGATGACTAGTAGTATTAGAATAGTGCAAGTACCGGATAGTCTTCTCATGAGTCAAACCATTAGGACTATACAAAATAAAACACTTTAATTGAATTAATTCAAGAAATTTAAACAAAATATGCTTTAAATCATCAATTACCTCTCGTGACCATGAAAAAGGCTATTAGGTATATGTTTGAGAGGAAATAGTCAAGTATAGGCTTATAACATAGGCAAAAAGGCTCATATACAAGGTAATATAGGGCATTATATATGTCAAAACAGAGACTCAGCATTTCCCCCATGCTAAAGGTGTTGCAAGTCCTCATGCAACGTCATCAAAAACCGATACTCAAAAAATTTCTGCAAATTTGAATCCTTCTATGTCATTTCTCAGGTTGCAGGATGTTAAAACAAGAAACTTCACTTTTCAATTCCTTCTTAATTACCTTAGTGTACTGGATCAATCGAAAAACCTTGTTGAGTTTGGCAGAGACCTCTGCATGTTGTTCTTTCAATTGTGCATTCTTTGCCTTGATATGCATGTCCAATACTTTGTATTCTTCAACTTCTTGCTTCATCCTCTCAATATTTGATATCAATTTTTGTTTGTTCAGAGACTTGTCTGGGATATATGTGATTGCCTCCTTAGTTACCTCCTCTCAGTCTTGTTTTTATTTCCTCAAACCCCTCAAAGTCTCTGTTACCAGTCCTTCTATCTCACTTATTTTTACCAACCCTTCTGCTTCACTCACTGTAGCTCCACAACCACTTCCTTTCTCTAGAGAACTCGGAATATCCATGGGTTCCCTTTGAAGAGAAGGTATATTTTGAACTGTCACCTGCTTAGCCATGCTTCTGGTAGTCCTTCGTATGGGAAGCATGGTCTCTTTAGACTTGCTGATAGGGGTAGAAACTTCCTCAATCAACTTCCTCTTCTTTATTTTAATAACGGTGGTGGGTTTGGACACTTGTTTCTCTTATATCATTTTGAATTTCATCTTGAGGTCCCAAGTTGTGAATCCTGGAGTCTTCTTCTACTGACCAACCCTTATTTCTATATTGGAATATTGAGGCGTAGGTTATAGAATTTTTTCCCTTGGTTCCTTCTCCCTTTCGAGCTTCTTTTTGTTTCTGCTTGTCACCTTAACAATCTCTTTCAATTCACCAACCAATTTCTGGGAAGACCAAGTAACTACCTCAGGGATGTTCTCCAATTCCTTGACGGATTTTGGAGGGGGTCTAATGGTTTCTTCATGTAAGATATCCTATTGATTTGTCTCTTCCTTCTTTCTTTTCTTACTTTGTGATAGTTGATCTTTAGGATGTAGGACTAAACCAAACGCTTTAGACTGTGCATACTTTTTATTGTTCTGAATGTTGAGGTCAAGGGTCTTATTTACTTGGATAGATGGTTCTAATGACACCTCCATGATTTCTTCAGGAACACTTTCTGATCATCCTCCAAGATCAGATTCTTCTTTTTGTCTTTTATCTTTTTTAATCTATCTAGGACTTATTTTCTGGGATTGGATGGATTTCTTCTTCCTTGATGTAGTAGGTTCCCCTACAATATACTTTTCTGTCACTGATTTATCAATGGGTTGGGATGAGATGGGTGAAGCAGTGTCTTATTTTCCTCATGATTCCTTCCTTATGTCTTCCTTTTCCCTCTTGCTTGAACCCTCACTATGTATCCTTGTCTCCTATGTTTCAAAAGTTTTGGATATTCCTTCTTGAGTGAAATTATGTTGGAGTAATTGCTTCCAAATTACACCTTGTGTCCTCAAAGAATTAACAAACAAATTTTTTATTAAACCATGGTGATGAAGGCTAGTTTCGTGTTTCTTGGAAACTGACCTCACCCCTCTCATCATCTTCTTTAAACTCATCCACAGGAAGTGAGTAAAATCAATTTGTGGTCCTCCCTTGAAATGTGATAAAAGATTCAAATGATAAATGAAGGTTACTTCATACCTTCCTTTGCAGGTGAGGAATTTCTACAGACTTATGAGCATCGTCCAATATTCCTCCTTGACATAGCTTCGAGGGACTCCCTTGGTCCAATTGGGGTCTTGATGTTCTGGTTTGAGGAATTTCAGACAGAGTTTCCTGTCGATGATCACCCTCTTGAAGTATTTTTCTCCAGCAATAGGAAGTCTTGTAAGGTCCCCCAAGGGAAGGTGAATGTGGTCTTATCCTGATCTTCTAGTGAAATTTGGATTTGAATGTAACCAATAAACCCATCCAAGAAAGAAAAATACCTCTTCCCAAACAAAGTGTCTAAGACCTGATCAATGAAAGGAAAAGGAAAGTAGTCTTTATAGGTAGACTTGTTTAATTCTTGAAATTCCACACAAATCCGCCATTTCCCATTTTTATTTGGTACAATAACTAATGGGGAGACCCAATTGCTATCTAATATAGGGTAAATGAAATTGGCTTGTAGGAGTTTTGGGAGTTCTTCTTTTACTATATATTTTAAGGATGGATTCATTCTTATTTGGGGCTACCTGACATGTCTGATATGATCATTAGTGTAAATATTATGTATACAGGTGTCTGGGTGGATCCCTTTCATGTCAGAGTAATCCCATGCAAAAGCATCATATTGCCCTTGAATCATTTGTATCAACTTTTGTTGTTGATCTGTCTCTAGGCTAGCATTGATATATAAGGACTTTCTAGGAATGATTTCAACAGATTGAACAACTAGTTCTTTCCCTTCCTCTATCTGTGAAACAATGGCTATTGTAGAAGTGGAAGGGTGCCAAATTTTTTGAAATTTGGGGCTACAGATGTGTGTGTAGTTAGGGAAAGATTGAGGATAATCAATGCATGTTGAGTCAACCAAGAATAGACTTAAGATTTGTTCTTCAGTTTTCTCTTGTACTCCTTTTACTTATTCAAGTGTCAACAAGGGTTGAGTGTAGTCCTCCTTCCCATAGGGATTCTCCAACCAGAGAGGAACTTCAGTGGTTGGGTGGGCGGGGGGAAAAAGGATAAGTTTTTGACTTTGAGTGCCATTGGAAATTTTCATTTCTCCAGATAGACAACTAATGAATGCATCAGCAATAGCCAACCAAGGTCAGACGAGTACTACTGGATGTCCTATTTTGGAGGATTTGGAATGAATTACTTAGAAATCCACAGGGTATTCCCAAGAGGCCAATGTAAATATTATATCATCTAAACTTCCTACTGGGTTGATGAAGGATTTGTCTGCAAGCTCCAACAAAGTTTGTGTTGGTCTTAGGTGATCTAGTTGCAGTGTTTTCATAGTGTTCACTGACATCACATTTATTACTGCACCTATATCAATCAATGTGTTAGGTAAGGAAACACCATTGATTTCTATGGTTACCACTGGGTTCCCTGGATCACTATACTTAGATGGCATTTTTGTTATAAACTATGATAACTGCCCTACCACTTGTATGACAAGAGGCTCATTCCTCTTCCTCCCTAGCTTTTTAATGCAAAGGTCCCTTACAATTTTAGCATAGATAGGTATGTACTTAATGGCCTATAGTAGGGGGATCTTTACACATATGTTTTGGAGTTTAGTCTCTAGATTATGTCCTGGAGGTTCCTCAGATTTCTTTACAAGTAGCCTTTATGGATAAGGAGGATTTATTTTATGAGGTGTTTCTGCTACAAGGGAGTTGGGAGAAGGAATTTCTTGTTGTATGGGGGTGTATCTTTCTTCATTTAATGGATTAGTCATTTGTTCTTCTCTTTGAATTGTTTGGACATCTATTTTTTCTTCTTGATTTGTGTGATTATCTACTTATTCTTCTTGGATAACCACAATAGGATTTGTTTTGTTTACAACGATCCCTGATCTTAATTCAATTCCATTGAATGGAGTTGGAGTTATTGCATACGTGGGGAAGGTTTGTACTTCAAATTTTTGTATAGGTTGTGTCGGCCTGTTATTTGGGTTAGGGATAGGTTGTGCAGGAATAGGGGTAGGCCGAGGAGGGTTTTGAACAAGTGCATCTTGAATTTGTTGTTGCATATTTGGATTCATGGGTAGTGCAAGTTATTGTTGTAACTATGGGGGTGGGAGAAGAGAAGGAGGGTTAAATCTTGGGATCACCTGGGAAATATTCGAAGGGTATTGTGGATAGGTGGAAAAATTTGTTGGTTGGAAGGAAACATTTCCATATACAGGTCCTCTCCATCCTTGTTGCCAAGGCTGGTTTTGTGGAAACCATTGAGGATAAGACATGGGAGGTACCCATTGTTGTTATGGGTATTATGTATTTGGGTCTGCAAACATGTTGGGGTTTTGTTGTCTCCATGGTCTCCTAGGGGGGTAGGTTGTTTTAGGTTCTTCTCCCCCCTTGAATATGGCCTTGAGTCTAGGTAGATAAGGGAATTCATTATTAGGATGGTCCTCTGTACAAAGACCACAGATTTCGATAACATTAAGGGGGCATTCCTTTTCAGGGTGCTTTCTCCTACACTAATGACAGAAATTTTCTAACGCAACATTTTCTTCTTGTTGTTTTCTTTTAATTTTCATAGTATCAAGTTGGGAACTGATGGTGTTTAGGATATCTATTTTTAAGTTTTCTAATAGATTTCCCAGTTCAATCCTAGTGACACATTGTTGGAAGCCAATTCATTTTTTTAATTGCTCTTAAAAAAGATGCCTACACCCCTTGTCTCATTAACGACAAATCATCGTCCCATTGTGCTACTAGACGTTTGTTTCATTTTTGTGGCAATTACAATTTTGGTTTCGATTCAGTTTTCACAACTGAAAGTGTGAAAACACCTCTTTCATTGTTTGGACTATCGTCGTCTTTTATTGATTTTCCGAAAGACACTTGACCATTGGTTTATCACATGACTGCAAAAGATTTTTTTCAAATTTATGTCCTTTGGCCTACTCTTACCTTGATTGCGCATTTGGATCTGTTTGATTACTAAGCTATTGAACATGAAGATTTACTGGTTACATTTAATTCTATAAAGGTCATGATTGATTTTGGTCTTATATGCTTTGATCCTTATTGCTATGAGCTCTTGACTCATTGATTATATGAGATTTTGGTTGCAATGTTCTAAAAACTTTGAAATATAAACATTTGAATGTGAAACAAATACATTGGAAATATTATAAGGGTGATTTGAGAATAAAAACAATGGTTTGAGTTTCACAAAGGCGCATTGATTAATCTTTTGAATTTCGATTTTATAATCGATGTTTAGTGCATTGGCTTGTGAGTTTGATATTACATTGAACGATCATAGTTTCAAACTATGCATTAGCATGATTGAATTAACATTGGTTTAAAAACGTTTGATTGACACAATGGATCGTTGGTTAATGTTGGATGTCATGTTGGATTGAACTATACACTTGGCGCATGAATGTAACATATGGTGTTGGTTCTATTTCGGATGGATGGCACGTCGATATGGTTGTACACCTATTTGGTTGGCCGATGCATATGGTTTAAACGATTATGATTGTGGATGGAACAACACTGTACTCAGTNGTAACATATGGTGTTGGTTCTATTTCGGATGGATGGCACGTCGATATGGTTGTACACCTATTTGGTTGGCCGATGCATATGGTTTAAACGATTATGATTGTGGATGGAACAACACTGTACTCAGTCATTAATACACTGCATGGCGGTGGTAACCCCACCACCTTCACATGCATGCAGTTAATCCTTGCCTCTTTGAGCGCTGAAGCTGTTAAGCCCTATCGTTTTTCAGCCCTGTGTTTTGGATTGCTCAAACCAAACCCTACCATGCATAGAATCCATGGATCCTGTCATAAGGGTCGAGCCCAATAGGTGCCAAGCACTGTTAATGTTTGATGGTGCGTATAGAGACCTGGAAAATCTCGGGTGGCTCGCTTTCATAAGGAAATTCGATGGTTATAACCACACTGTGGCTCGGCAATTTGCGTTATCATTTGATGGCTGTCGAGCCAAAGTTGGAGATGTCCAGCTTGAAATCACCGAATAGTTTCTTAGCTTGGCAACCAACCTTCCTGTCACGGGACAAAAATGGTCGAAAAGTTGCAAGGTAGATGATGTCCCGTGGACATTACTGTTCCAATCTTGCACAGTGAACTCCTGCGACAGAGGTTTGCCTGCGAAAATGTTGAAACCGCGCTGGTATGATCTCCTGATGATTATCAAGCAATTCGTTACTTGTAAAGGCAGGTATGGGTTCATTTTCTTGTTTCACCTTCGTCTATTGATGGTTTTTATGGGTTTCGAACTTAGTATGCCGCACTACCTACATAGGAGTTTGTTCAAGATGGCTAAAAGGTACAAGCATAGCCAGGCTGACACTAGCCTCTTCCATTTGGGGTTGATTAAAATGATTTTGGTATATGAATTGGGGTTAAGTCGTGATTCTTGGCATGATTTTCTCAGCCGTAATGGCTTTGAAGAATCTAACCCTCCTCAGGTTGATAAGCCCATGGTGACCGAAACCTAACCTGTTCCCCCTGTGCCTCATAGCGTTTTGCTACCCAAAACTAAACCCGAGTCACCTACAACCCAAAAGACTAAAGCAAAGACTGGTGCTAATGCTAGAGGCAAGAAAAATGCAAGGTTAATTTCTCGCATGGCGAGGAATAAACCTAAACCCCCTGGCAAATCAGAGCCTATCATGGTCAGCGAAGACTTTGATTCAGACATTGAACGTTTTCTCGCCGAAGAGTATCCTTACTCAGAGGGCTTGTGTGGAAAACCTTCTTATGATTTTGTCAATAATTTACCTCCTTGTCTGCGAGATAACCCTGACTTCCCTGGTATTGAACCACCTCATGGAACCCTCGGTGAATCGTCAAAACCCTCGACTGCTCAACCTGTCGCTCCTCCTTGCGATCAGTGTGGAATGTGGTTGGAGAGATACTACTTGGATGTCCCAAGGTTGCAATCCAAAATCCACGATTTGGAAAACCAAGTGGAAAATCTCACTGGTCAGAATGCAAAGGTGCAACCCAACGACAAGAAGCAACGAACTACTGGTTCAATCCTTTTCAAAAATGTTGAGTCTGCTACAGCAATTTTCAATTCAAAATTGACATAGTCTCAGCAACTGCGCTGGTATAACTTTCACTCATTTATATTACACTTTCATAAACTCTGTGTACATATTTCGCCTGCTCTATTACATAAGCATGCTTTGCTGTATATAATTTTGTTTTGATGAATTAATTTTCGTATAGTTTAAGATTCGATTGGATTTGGTTTTGATTCGATGGATCATCAAATAGATATGATTGTTCAAATTTAACTTCAGTTGGATGCTCTATTGATAAGTGAAGTTGTTAAAAATAAACTGTTGTTGGTATTTCTATTTTCGAATACAGTCAATGGTATGATTTGAATTAGTTATGAGTAATAATGATTGATAAATGGGTTAACTATTTTTGTCTTTCAACCAATTGCAACTAATTCGATTCTCATTATTGTCTGAATTGGATTTTGTTCAGGGTTTCGATATTGTTTCTATAATTAACTCAGTAAAGATTCGTGTTGATTATTGCCCAGTTCAAGGATTCTGTCAATTTTATCGCGCCTATGTCTATTGACTGTGTGGTGATCAAAGATGAAGATTTTTGAGTCGATATTTATGGAGTTTGATTTCATTCGATTGCAATGGAAGCTATTCACATATCGTTCTTTTGATATCAATCTGCTGTTATGATTATAATTGGTCAATGATAGTTACAACCATTGTTTTCGGTCATACCTGTGAACTGTTTGAAACTCAACGAACGAAGTCTGTGGCTGGATGTTATGGATACAGTTATGCATGAAATCGTGACGGATTTTCTATATTGGCAATGGATTAAATGATATGAATCTTATGCAAATCAATAATGATTATTTTTTATCTCATACGATATGGTTTACCATTGATTGCATTTATGAAACAGTCTTGTTAAGATTTGATTTGATTTTATGTCAAATGGAAAAACAGAGCATTCTTACCCTGTCCCGATTGCATTCTTTTTTGGATTTGGTTTAATTTAAGGAATAATTGAATCATTAGTAATTAGTTTTGGATTTGATTTTATTTGACTATATCTAGTCCTGTTTGCTATTTTTGACTAGCTACAGAATCAGATGATTCTGTAGCTAAGTCTGTAAAGTCAATTTTTTATTGTTTTTCTAATAAAACATCCTTCTAATTTGATCTTTGTGTTCTATTGCAGGAAAATTTGAATTGGCAATAGATATCATGAGCAGTTAGGGGATGATCTACAGATTTTACTTGCATTTTATTTCCTCAGCTTTTGGGATTTTTCCGCTGATTATGTAAACAATTTGCTATTATTCACAAGGATGTTTTACCTTGTGAAGAAACCTATATAAACCTATGATTTTGTAATAATCATCATCCTCAGTTGTGGGAGAACAAGGATATGTAATTCTGATTCAAACTGGAGCAGAATTGATGTTTTGTCATAGATTTTGCTTTTCAATATATCAACATTGTGTTTCAAGTTTTGTATATCATTCTGTTTATGGTTTAGTATTACTTTGCTATCTAAATCAAATGCAAATGATATAATTTCTTTACTGTTATACATATCTTGTTGCTTCCAAAGAGATAAAGGACATAGCAATTGTTGATTCATTTTATGAATGATAGCTTTGTCTTCTTCATTAATTGAATTGTTATATAAGTTTTCTGCATAATAGGTTTCCCTTATTGCAGAGATTTATCATCAGAAGATTGTTATGATTTTCTTTTATGTCTTGTTTGTCCTGTAAAAATACTTCAAGGAGCAGCATAGCTGATTGTTTACGAGAAGCTTAAGGACTAAATGGTGTGAATTTCTTCCTCCAACCATCTTAAGAAGTCATCTTACACAGGGCAGACTTGGAGCGTTTCCAGGTCAATTAGTTAGATGTTTACTGTTTATGTTAAGTAGTTTAATATAATGACAGTTTAGTTAGATTTATATTACATTGTTTAATTTCAGTAGTTTGTATTTCCTTTTCATAAAATACAAAATCAAAAAAGAGATTCATGACTGTCTTAGAGAAGAATACATATGATTTTTGCAGGTTTTAATCAAATCTGTAGGTTGTCCAAAGTGTACATTTGTGAATAAGGAATATCATAACTGATAATTAGATAGTTGATTTGAGTTATTATAATCATAATTAGTATCTTGTATATATAATAGTTAGTAATTTATAGTTAGATTAGTGTAGTTATTTTAGTTTGTTTTATTAGTTTCTAGTTTCCTTTATTTTAGTTAGTTTATTGTATTTAATTATAGTTTAGTTTGTTTATTAACCTTTAGTTAGATTTCTTATCTCAAATCATTTCTCTCTGGTTTTCATAGAAGACCTTAGAGCGGCCAACAGAGCCGTTAAACTCGTCAGGGTGGTCCATTCCAAACGGCTTGGGTTATTTAGACAACCCCGTACCGGTGCCACTCTCCCAGTTGACGGACGGTCAATTTCGCCCGTCAACACACCTCTAGATGTGGGTTTAACAATTATGTTTGTAGGATCCCTTATACTTTTTCCAGTTTTGACTTGACTGTGGGAGTATCTTTTACAATACTCTGCTATGTCTGCAAACGGATTTTGGTACACATCCCCAGAACTCATGAGGTTTAGTACTTCAATGTAATCATCCTTCAGACCCTTTAGAAATACAGTCCTAACTGTAGCTTTGTCTAAGGAAAACTACTTAGTCTTTTGATAATTGTATAAAAACCTCTTTAGGTAATCTTCTAAGATTTCTTCTTCAGATTGTTGCATTTTGAATATATCATTGCTAACATCCCTAGGTCTACAGTAATATTGGTATTCCAGGAGGAAGGTCTCCTTCATACCATCCCAAGACAAAATGGTGTGTTCTCCTAAGCTCATGAACCACCTTAGTGCCAAATCGTTTAGTGTAGCTGGGAAAAGTTTTAATTTTTTAGCATTATTTGTGTAGTTATAACTCCTACACAATATGTCAAATTCAAATAAAAATGAGTCAGGGTCTTCTTTCGACATAACTCAGAAATGAGGAAGTGAATACAATGGAATGTTCTTCATAGCAACATCTTTAGCGATATCTAGTATGGGGAATCTGAATGTCTCTATTTCATTAGTTGCATTTCCCTCTTCTTTTTCCATATCTCCAAACAACCTGTAGGAGGGTGGTGAGGTCTCTCCACTGAGTGATGGTTCCACCATTGGGTTATTTGGTATCTCTAGTTGTTCCAAGGTTTTGTGTGGCCTTCCAACAGCAGATGCAACCTCTTCTATTACTACCTCTGCTTCTTTTCCAACTTCTATTTTTGATGGGGTCGCCAGTGCTTCCTCTGTTTCTTGATGTCTTATGTTTTCAATCCGAACATTGGTTTCGGATTTAGTGCCCTTTTCTATTGTTGCAATTGCTTCCTTTGAGCTCTTTCCTCTGAGAATTTTTATTGAACGAATTTTAGATGAATTAGTGTAGGGGGGGGGTTGTTTTTTTATTTTCTATCTTTTCTAAAATTTAAGGAGCAATAAATCTACCTTTATTATCCCTATACCTACTCATAAAGAAATTCAAATAAAATAAACAAAAATGCAGATTCCTAATAATCAAAGGTAGGAGTACAACTTGACTTTGGAGAAACCCCACCAAAGTGGATGTGTAGGTTCTTACCTCTCGTCTTCTCTCCGCCCTCAGATTGTCCTTAAATCCAATCCAAAATTCATCAACCCAATCAAAACTCAAAATTCTACCTATTACCGTTTACAACTCCCCAACAACAACGCCAAAATGTTGGTGTATAAATATGTTCAATATATATCTTACACTCATTTAAATGTCAATCCAGGATTTGTAATCAAAAGATTTGTTACACTATATGTGTCGAGAACAGGTAACCTACCTAAGTCTATTTCATATAGGAAATAATTAATAACATAAAAAACTATGTTTCTAAGATCTCTAAATACTTCAAACACCCTTGAACTTAGAAGAGAAAACTGATAATGAAACTCCTTCACACAAACAGCCAATCAAAAAGGATTCTATCCTAGAGGAACAAGTTTATTCATTATAGGTTCATGAATTAAAAAGATGAATTTGAGAAGATTGTCTCCTGTAGTAATCAAAACAGTAAATAGCAATCAACCCCAATCATTCTTGAATTCAAAGTCAATTCCAGCTTCATGCAATTCAAACAAACCAGTACAAGGAACATTCATCGTAACTGAGAGACTTCATTATAGAGCATGAAGATGAGATACAAAGTCTTCTGGTTCCTTGATGTATTAAATCTACTGCAATCATAAACTCAAGATATCAATCCCACACTTCAAATAATTAAATGGAAACCTTCAATGTTTGAGAATGAAATATCTATTTGATCTAGCACCTGATTGTTCACACCAATCCAAAAACAACTAACTCAATGTTGAACTCTGAAAATAAATTAAAGATCATTTACACACACTATTGTAAAATAATCACACAATCACACAAAATATATACAGGGAGGTTTACCTTAGTTGGGGAGGTGGGCCCTTGTCGAACCAAAAAGGAACCTCTTAATAAAGTAACAGACTAAAACGTTTCACTCACACTCAAGAATTGACATAATAGATCTTCCATTAATTCAACTAGTAAATTGGATCAACAGTTCTTCACTTTATACATAGGAACGATGTGTATTATCTGGTTTTGATACAGACTTCATTAAATTGCTTATTATCCACACCTATCACATATACAATATTCCTTATATATAAGGTAAACTGATACTACCAATATCTATGGATAAGTACTAAATACTTTTAAAGATATTACATTTGATATTTACATCGAATCTTTAGGAATCGACTCCATCCTCATGACACAAAGTGCACGAGTGATGGAGTCTCTCGTAATCTAAAAAACAGATTTGGGAGCTTCTGTTCAAATTCCTTCTCAAAATGTTCATCATTATATTGGTCCAACTGGTGCCTGCTGGAAACATAGGTTTTGGTACCGGAATACACACAGTTGAGAATCTGAGTACCAAAGTGGATGCGAAGCAGACAGTACCAGAATAGTGCATGACTTGGTACTGAGATGGATTTGGAGTGGAAAGTACCAGATCAAAACTGCTTTAGGTACCGAAATGGATTTGGTACTGAATTGCATGACGACTGGTAGTACCGAAATAGCACAAGTACCAGATAGGCTGCTCACGAGTCAAACCATTAGGACTATACAAAATAAAGCACTTTAATTGAATTAATTCAAGAAAGTTAAACAAAACATTCTTTAAATCATCAATTACCTCTTGTGAGCATGAAAAAGGCTATTAGGTATGTGTTTGAGAGGAAATATTAAAGTATAGGCTTATAACATAATAAAAAAGGATCAGATACAAGGTAAGATATGGCATTATATATGTCAAAACAGAGACTCAACAGACACTTCCAACTAGGGGCTTGTTATCCACCATCTATGAAAAGGTATCCTATGATGACCAAGATGATGATGATGGACCTGAGGATTATGTGGGTATTATGAAAGGATGTTTTGATGGTGTAAGCAGATTTTTTTCTATGATCTTTGTATTTTCTTGTACAATAATCAACAATTACAGGAAATATCTCCATTTCAAAAAACATCTGAGTGAAGAGAAGAAATAAATTCAACTTAAGGTAAGGGTGGAAGAAGACTTAAGGTTTACATGTTCAATCTTGTTGTTGGTAATGTTGTACCCCTAAATACTGGTGACCAAGTCCCTTCAAAATGGCATTCTTATTACTAGACATTCCCTGTCAATTGACAAATCTAGTATAATTGGGGAGAGCAACTATGTTGATAAAAATAAGAAAAAACCCCTTTATGTTGTCGAGTTGTAAGGTGGAAAATGGCTATGTGACCATGATAGTAACTGATGTGGGATCAAATATTGAGTGGAGTGTATCGATGGCTAGCATATCAGAGGATAATGGGGAAGAAACTCCCTTACAATTCTTCCTCAATGGTGTTACGACTTTTATTTCTAAGGTTGGACTTACAGTTGGAGTTGTAGTCTTTGCTAACCTCTTGATTAGATTCTCTACTAGACATACAGAAGACTCCAATGGAAAAACCCATATTTCAAGCAAGAAAGACTAAGGTTGGAGATGCAATTAATGGAATTGTTAGAATATTTGCAATTGTGGTCACCATTGTTGTTGTTGTTCTTGCAGTTCTAGAAGGACTTCCATTGGATGCTACCTTGAGTTTATCTTATTCAATGAATAAGATGATGGTTGACAAAGCCCATACAAAGGAAGTTGTGAAAATATGAAAATAGAAGAGTGTTGAAAGATCAAAGGATGAAAGGATCAATGATGCAGAAGAAAATTGTGAAACAAATGCGCAATGCGAGGAAGTGATTGAGTTTGTCATAAGTGTGCATAGAATAGGAGGATGAACTACGACGCAGTTCCGAAGTGAAGTGGAATGTGAAAAATTAACTTGTCCATGATCGTGAAATGACTTAGCCATTGTTTATACCGTAGTGTGAAGATGTTTTGAGAAAGCGACAAGTGACAAAGTGAACTGCGATAGAGTGTGTGGAATATTGCACACATTAAAATTTGCAGGGCACCTTGAGCTAGTGCGATGAATGGTGTGGTGGAGTGTTACAAGATGAAGTCCAAAGTAGAATGCGACATAATCAGTTACCAGGGGAACTTACATTCTGACGGGGAGATTTAGTAAGCACACTACAGGATGAGTGCGAGAGGATGAAGACTTGTGACTTGAGTCTTTCTCTCTGGTTCTATTGGTCCAGTGGATTCTTTGTAGACTAGAATGAAATTATTGTGTCATTCTTTAGGAGACAATGGGATAATATGGAGCACATTCGTAGGAAGACTTGGTCCATTTGATGTATTCAAAGTTTGGCCACAATGTAATAGTCATGCATCCACATACTTTATTTAGAAAAAATTGTACCAGACAAGATTTTGATATGGTCAAAGTTTGTCCACAATATAACCGTCATACTTTATTTAGAAAAAATCATATCTGATAGGATTTTGATGTGGTCAAAATTTGTCCACATTGTAATTGTTACACATCCACATACAAGAAGGTGAATTCATGCAAAATAGTATAAGTATGGATGCACTCTGAGCTTGGATGGTGCACGAAGTACGATGGGAAGTGTGAAGATTGTGGACACAATGAAGGATCACGGTTCTAAGCAGCCGAACAAGAGATATATCATATTTCCTTGACGTATATAGAAAATTCTTAACAAAATTCAATTTGTGTAGAGAAATTGTTTAGAGAAAAATGAATATAGGGAAACAGGGTGGTGCGGGGGAGAGGACTTGTTTTCTGACTCAACATGTTAGTGCCTAAGAGGAATGGTGTCCTCACTAATTACTACAATACGAAGCTTTCAATTAATCAGGGTGCCAAGGTGGTGCTAGGGTGAGTTGGAGTTCACTGAGGATCGATGTCCTCTCTACAGGTTGGAGCTTGTGTTCTAGGGAGTTGGTGCTGGTAAAGCTAGGGGATTGGAGTCTCCTTTGATTAGGTGCTCATAAACTGAATGTAACTCTTGATTGATATAAGAAGAAGAAGATTTGTGGTATTTCCCATATGGGTTTCCGCATAAAATATGTGTACTATGTCTTTGTGTTATGGCTAATTCTCTACATATCTTGTCTTTGTGTTATGGTTAATTCTCTACATAGCTTATGATTGAGTATGTGTTAACCAGTTGAAATAGTAAAAAGAAAAAGTAGTGAAAATCTACGTAATACTAATTCACCCCCTCTTAGTATAACCAAATATTCTAAAACTTACATATATAGCTATTTTTATTACAATTTATCTTATTATTACTCATAACGTACCTTCTAAATAGATAATGCATTCACTCAATTCAATTCTATAATTAAAACATTTTGATTTAGACATTTGCAAATAACATGTTATATATAGAATAATATATAATGTTTAGATGTTGATTTAAACATTTACAAATAGGTTTTACCATATATATGTGTGTGTGTGTGTGTGATTTTGAGTTAGACATTGACATTTGCAAATAAGTTTATGTAACACATTTCATGTAATGTGTTAGTGCTATGCAATACATAACACTAACACATTACATAAAATGTGTTACATAAACCTATTTGCAAATGTTTAAATCAAAATTATATATATATATATATATATATATATGATTTTGATTTTGATTTTGATTTAGACATTTGCAAATAGGTTTATGTAACACATTTTATGTAATATGTTAGTGTTATGTATTGCATAATACTTGTAATGACAWCTTATTGAAAAAGAAAAGTAYGTATGTTTAAAGAATTTATGAATGATATTTATTTTTAACTAATTAAAACATTATAAAATATAGTTAAAAACAATTTATTATGTAAATATTTTGTAAGATAGTTACAAAGAACAAGTTTAAGGTAACTGTAAAACAAAAATCTTTATTGAGAATAAAATAAGGGGAAACTGAACGTGCATGAAATATTGATCAATAGTTAAACATAATGTAAGGTATATACTTGTATATAATTAGTAAATACAAGGTATGTACTTGTAATTTTTCAATATATATTAATGGAGGTTGTGATTAAATAGTTAATAGCTAGTTATATATGATTGTTAAAGTTATAAAGATCTATTTATTTGTAGTTATGTATTATTCACTCACGATCATAAGAACTAAGTAATGTTTAAGGATAATTGAGTATAATTAATAATGGTTAAGTGTAATTAAGGATAATTAATTATAGTTTAGGATGAATCAAGTTGTATTTTAGCTATTTAAAGGTAACATTCAATCCAAAAGTATTTGGCTAAGAATTTTTGGTTGGGATTTTGAACTTTAGTAGGAGAAAAGGACCATCCCTACTTAAACATTAAACTAAGACCTCATTGACAAGTTTGATAATTAATTATTGCATATATTATGTTTGATATATTCTATAGTTAAATAACTAGGTACCCATCCATACATGGTTAATGGTAAGATGTTGAAAATTGCAATATAAATGTTGCAAGTTTCTTCTCAAGTTTTCCTTAAGCCTAAACTAGGTTGGGGAAGAAGATATATATTTATATTTATAATTCAAATGTAATGGAAATGTTTATGTCGAACTCTTGTCACCTACTCCTTCATCACCCAAGTATGGGTTACTCCAAATTCCCTTTCCCTAGATATGTTGGAACATTCCTTAAGGTTGAATAATCCAAGGTATCAAAGGAGAGGAATAAGCCTTGTTCAAATACATAGGATGAGACATGAATATTTTAAGGTTGGATTTGAACTATCATAGGAAGATTTTTTAGAAATAAAAAAATCTCCTCATTGGTTAGAGCAAAGCCAATGGTAGATAGGAGGATAGACCACTATACCTTTTTCCCAAACCTAATCACACAATGCAATATAAATGCTGCAACTTCCTTCTCAAGTTTTCCTTAAGCTTAAACTAGGTTGGGGAAGAAGATAGATCTTTATATTTATAATTCAAATGTAATAGCAATATAAATGTTGCAAGTTTCTTCTCAAGTTTTCCTTAAGCCTAAACTAGGTTGGGGAAGAATATAAATCTTTATATTTATAAATCAAATGTAATAGAAAGATTTATGTCGAACTATTGTCACCTACACCTTCATCACCCAAGTATGGGTTCCTCCAACTTCCCTTTTCCTAGCTATGTTGGAACATTCCTTAAGGTTGTAAGTTTGAATAATCCAAGATATCAGAGGAGAGGAATAAGCCTTGTTCGGATACATAGGATGAAACAACAACCTTTTAAGGTTGGATTTGAACTATCATAGGAAGCTTTTTTTATAAATAAACAAATTCCCTCATTGGTTAGAATGAAGCCAATGATAGATTGGAGGATAGACCACTATACCTTTTTCCAAGATCTAATCATACAATATTATTAGCCAATGAGAAATAAGGAAGGGATATATGCATTTATATAATAGGTTGTCTAACATATCCATAGATTATTGTGAGATACAACTCCAATGATGTGGCTTCACCTAGTCACTTTCTCAACAAAAAAACAAACACTACTTTCCTCATACCTTCATGATTAGCGAAAATCAAATTTGCATGAATTAAAATATAATATAATAGATCAATCCTATTAATATCAATCGGAATCAAACTCAAAAGACAATGACCTACAAACAATGTTTTGGTGGCAAGAGTATAGATATATATTAACTAAAATAAATTACAACATTAGATGATACCTTCATATCTGATCATCGTAATCCTCACTATAATATCTAGAACTTTCCTCCTTATCCACAAACTTGCTTTGTTGAAGAAGCATAGCCGTATACCCTATCACGATAAGACGAAAAGGAAAAATCTCACCTAGGCTCTATTCATACTAATGTTCATGCCCAACACTCAACAATATGCAACAAGCTTAAGACTAAAGGACCTTGTTGTAATTCACCAATGTAATGGTGCTCTCTCTTATTATGTCATTCTTCCCTTAGCTCGGCTTCTTCTTATAGAATCTTTGAGGAGATTGAAAATAGGCTCCATGGCATGTGAACTAAGAAATTACATGTGATGCACAACTTCCAACCCATTATGAGATCTTTCCAACTCATTATGATTTTGTTTCTCAACTTTGAAATAATAATTCTTTAATAATTATGAAATTGTGATGAAATAATTATTTCCTTATGAAACAATTACAATTTTGTTGCTCAATTATGTAATTTCAACCTCATAACATCTCATAACAACATTGCAAAGCCTATGGTGTCATATACAAGTATGAAAGATTCCCCCTAATGTATGAGGCCAAAAGAGGAACTAATGGGAAAAATACATTACAAAAATACATGATGATGAATGGATTAAGGAGGATTTCTTCAGATCAAGGAACTGGGAAGTACATGTGAACAAAAATCAACCAATCATATATAGATCACCCTTGAGGTAGGTACACCCATGCTCATATATATGAAAAAGCATGGTTTCCAACACAATAAACTTTGCATCCATGAAATGAGATGCAAGACCATCGCCATGAAAAAGTACATCCATGTCATATAAGATATCATAGACATGAGCAAGTACATTGTGAATCTATGTCACAGTATACACAAGAATATATCTAACATGAATGATGCTGCCAATGTGGTCTTCTAAGTACTTATTAAATAGTGATATCATCTTGTGAAACTCTGGAAGGGTAGGATCGATGGAGGATTCCCTTAGTGTTACACACCTAAGTGTCGCACTACAAAATGTCGCAACTATTACACACCTAAGTGTTGCACTACAAAATGTTGCAACTATTATATACCTAAGTGTCACACCTAAGTATCACACTTTACCAAGTGTCGTACTTAAGTGTAGTAACTTCATCACCATGAATAAGTATTTTTCATGACCCCTGGATAAGTTTGAAGAGAAGCCTATTAGTTGGAGGTCAAAATACCATATGTTTCCTTGATATTTTTTCATTTAGTGAGTTTCATCACTCCCCTACCCATATACAAGGATGGATAAAACCCTGATCATCGCTCCCCAAGAGTGTATTAGGGAGAGATAGTATCTTGTTCATCATCCTATGCACATTTATGGGGGGTAGATGAAGTAGTTGCAACCATTTTGCCTTGATTTGTGAGGTTGTTTCTCAGAGATATTAGTTGGTTAATGAATTGGTTTGGGATTTACTCTATTCAAGGCAAGGTAATATTTTTAGTTCAACCAAAACCTCACTTGACCGCATCCTCTCCTCAAAACTATCCTATGGTTGTGATTCCTCAATTCCTATATAATTGAGGCCATTCTTGAGTGAAAAGGGGGGAGAGAAATTCATAGAATCATACCTATAGACTTGTGGAATTCAAGGGCTAGAAAGGATACCTTGAAGGAATTCTAGCACAATGTCGTCAAGGTTGTAATTTTTTTCATGTTTTCCATAATGTAACTTGGCCTATTTCCCTCATGTTTATGATTTTCAGTTCAACATATGCATGTTTATCTTTTCCTAATTTAAACATATATGAATCTATTTTTATTAATAATAAATTGTGGACGAAGGATTGTCTCATTTCTTGCAAGAATGATTTCATAGTAGGAGCTTAGACATAAAAAAATAAGAAATCCATATTGAGAGTTGGAGTAGTGAGGAGAACCGATTGGAAAGAGGTAGACTATCTATCTCCTTGTTCTTCATATATCCTTATTGTATGTATTCTCAAATAGAATATATAGGGGAAAGTAGTAAACCATTTTTTTCCTTTTGTCTTGAGTCAAAGAAAACCTGACCCAAGGGGGGTTTCACCTGTCAGGAGGGGGAACTTTACAACAACAATTAGCCAAAGGTATTCAATCCAAAATCATTGATAATATGAATCTACATAATGTGAACACATGAATTGATGTCAAGCATGGTAGAATTTTCCTGATCACCACTCATTAGTGAATACGATTAATAGATGTGAGGGGACCCACTGATAATGAAAATGGACCCCAAGTTACATAATACATAATAGCTAGTGTGAATAAAGGACCTTATGTTAAACACTTGTAGAATTGATCAATTAGGGATCAATTATGTAAACCCATTTTCAATCACAAGGAATCCTACCACTGATGTTTGCAAGTTCCAAGGTACTATTCAGATTTCTAGATCCACTTCCTAGATAATGATCTAGCATTGATATGAAGAGATTAGTTGAAAGGAGGGACTTAATGTATCACAAATTAGTCTATATGAAACAAGAACTAAAATCAAGGAATTTTTTAGGGGATAAATTTCACCCATTGGCCAATTTTGCCCCAAAAAGATTCGTCAATTCCCATTTTTATAAAAATGATTTCCCAAATTATATAGAGTAAAATCATTTTACCTTAAAAATCAGCAAAATTTTATATAAATTTTATAAAAGTCTTAGAAATTTTAATAATTTTACAAAAATATCTCCAAACATTTTATAGTTTGCATATAAAGGACTAGTAAGATTTTCCAAGGTTTTTAAATTTTAATATAAATTTACATAAAAATTATTCTTGACTGAAATATGTTATAAAGAAGTGAATCACCAAGTACAATTGACACAAGGATGACTGACATGAAAGGTGTAACATACCCCACCACACACAGGCCAGGGTACGCTACCTTCAACCCCACCCTTGGACTTCTTTCTCTTACCAATACCTCTTTAAATTAATAAGGATGCATAAAAGAAAAGATCTAACGAAATGCACAACAATAACAAACAAGCATGCATATTCTAAAGATTCAATTAAACGATAAATAAATACACAACATAATACATTCATATATAGGTAAATAATACCATAATAGAGAGCACTTATCTTTATAAATGAAGACACCAATGAAGACACTAATTGGCTGCAAACCAAGGGCGTTCCACCCAACCATAGAGACTAATGTTCCAAATCTCAACAATAGTGTCACCCCCGAACCAGGGATTTGAATTCACAAGGACAGTTGTAGATTGTTACTTGGCTTCCCAAACCAGTCAACACTCAATCTCTCACTAGTTTACCCAGCACTCACAAGAATCCAAGTATCCAGCTATATTCTACCCATCCTGAACCACCCAAGAGAATGGACCCCCACCATTCTCTGCCACACAGTCCCTCAGGAAATGATTCTCCTTCTAGGGCTCCAATACAACTTGTCCAAAATCTCCATGCTGGAACGCTCAGGACTCGCACTGAGAGCAAAGATGGGTAGTTGCAACCATTTTGCCTTGATTTGTGAGGTTTTTTCTCAGAGATATTAGTTGGTTAGTGTATTTGTTTGGGATTTAATCTATTCAAGGAAATTTAATCTTTTTATTTCAACCAGATCCTCACTTGACCGCATCCTCTCCTCAAAAATATCCTATGGTTGTGATGCCTCAATGCCTATATAATGGAGTCCATGATTGAGTGAAAAACGGTGAGAGAACTTCAGAGAATCATACCTATAGTATTGTGGAATTCAAGGGTTGGAAAGGAAACCTTGAAGGAATTCTAGCGCAACGTCATCAAGGTTGTAAGTTTTTCCATGTTTTCCATAATATAACTTGACCTATTTCCCTCATGTTTATGATTTTCAGTTCAACATAAGCATGTTATCTTTGCCTAATTTAAACATATATGAATCTATTTTTCTTAACAATAAATTGTGGAGGAAGGATTGTCTCATTTCTTGCAAGAATGCTTTCATAGTAGGATCTTAGACATAAAAAAACAAGGAATCCATATTGAGAGCTGGAGCAGTGAGGACAACTGATTGGAAAGAGGTAGGCTATATATCTTCTTGTTCTTCCTATTTCCTTATTGTATGTATTTTCAAATAGAATATATAGGGGAAAGTAGTACACCATTTGTTTCCTTTTGTCTTGGGTCAAAGGAAACCTTACCCAAGGGGGGTTTCACCTATCCACAGAGGGAATTTACCACAACAATTAGCCCAAGGTATTCAATCCAAAAGCATTGATCATATGAATCTACATAATGTGAACAAATGAATTGATGTCAAGCATGGTAGAAATTTTCTAATCACCGGTCATTAGTGAATACCATTAATAGATGTGAGGGGACCCACCAATAATGAAAATTGACCCCAAGTTACATAATACAATATAGCTAGTGTGAATAAAGGACCTGATGTAAAACACCTATAGAATTGATCAATTAGGGATCAATTATGTAAACCCATTTTCAATTACAAGGAATCCTACCAATGATGTTTGCAAGTTCCAAGGTACTATTCAGATTTCTAGATCCACTTCATAGATAATGATGTAGCATTGATATGAAGAGATTAGTTGAAAGGAGGGACTTAATGTATCACAAATTAGTCGATATGAAGCAAGAACTAAAATCAAGGAAATTTTTAGGGTATAAATTTCACCCATTGGCTAATTTTGCCCCAAAAAGATTCGTCAATTCCCATTTTTTTAAAAATGATTTCCCAAATTATATAGAGTAAAATCATTTTACCTCAAAAATCACCAAAATTTTATATAAACTGTATAAAAGTCTTAGAAATTCTAATAATTTTACAAAAATATCTTCAAACATTTTATAGTTTGCATATAAAGGACTAGTAAGATTTGCCAAGCTTTTTACATTTTAATATAAATTTACATAAAAATTATCCTTGACTAAAATATGTTATAAAGTGAATCACCAAGTACAATTGACACAAGGATGACTGACATGAAAGGCGTAACATACCCCGCCACTCACAGGCCAGGGTACGCTACCTTTGAGCCCACCTTTGGACTTCTTTCTCTTACCGATACCTTTTTAAATTAATAAGGATGCATAAAAGAAAAGATCTAACGACATGTACAACAATAACCAACAAGCATGCATATTCTAAAGATTCAATTAAACAATAAATAAATACACCATTGAATACATTCATATATAGGTAAATAATAACATAACAGAGAGCACTTATCTTTATAAAAGAAGACACAAACTCGATGCAGACCAAGGGAGTTCCACCCAACTGCATAGACTATTGTTCCAAATCTCAACAGCAGTGTCACCCCCGAGCCAGGGTTCTGAATTCAAAAGGACAGTTGCAGAGTGTTACTTGGATTCCCAAACTAGTAAGAACTCAAGCTCTCACTAGTTTACCCAGCACTCACAACAATTCAAGTACCCAACTCTATTCTACCCATCCTGCACCACACAAGAGAATGGACCCCCACCCTTCTCTACCACGCGGTCCCTCAGGAAATTCTTCTCCTTCTAGGGATCTAGCACAACTGGTCCAGAATCTCCATGCTGGAAATCTCAGGACATGTAGTTGTGAACAAAGATGGACATAGGGCAATGCATCTTAAACATGTAGGCCTCAAGTCATGGCTAGATTACACCAGTGACCTCTACAACCAACAATACCATGGCTACTCTTTAGCAATTTGTTTCCCTTTTTCCAAGCCAAGACAAGATGAGGAAGGATGATTGAGTGATAGGTAAGGATGGAATTAACGAATGAGTGAGCAAGTGAGTGAACTAATGAACTAGTGAACTAGTGAATGAGAGAATGAGCAAACCCCCCAATCAGACCAGGGGCGGGTTTAAGTAATTCGTGGGGAATCAAAAACCTCTTGGCCTCCTCCCCCAAGAAGCTCACGTAACTAATCCACTCCCCTAGAAAAAAGAGTAATAAAAAAATGAAATAACCATTTAGCCCCTAAATCCCCCTCTCTTGTGAAATCATAGCCCCCTATAAATCTAGTCCTTGTTCGTCTAGCATCCAACTATGCTTTTATTATTAATAATGATCAAAAAATTACATTTCTTAGGCACACTGGCCTCTTTTAATTGTTTGGGTCCTCTAGCATCTTGACAATTAACAAAATACATTATTTAATATGGGGCTCAAAACCTAGGGTGTTACATCTCCTCCCCCTTATTTTGGGCACTGCCCTCAGTGCATATACAAAATAGAGATCAAAATCTAAAAATTTATTCAAAAATCTGTGGGTAATCTGCTCGCATGGTATCTTTATGCTCCCAGGTAGCATCTTCAGGACTGTAGCAGGTCCATTGAACTTTGACCAGCTCTATAACTCGATTCCAGAGCATTTTTAACTTTATGTCCAATACTTGCACTGGCTAGACCTGAAAGTATCCCTCTGTCTCTACCTGAATCAGATGACAATCAGTATCATGGTTAGGATCATGTACATATTTCTTTAGAAAAGAGACATGAAATACATTATGCACATTTATGGAAGCAAGAAATGCAAGCACGTATGCAACTGGCCCTATTCTGTCCAATATTTCAAATGGATCAAAAAATATGGCTGCTAAATTTGTACACCTACCCAGTTTCAAAGAGATTTTCTTGGGCTTCGCTTTCAGAAGTACATTTTCACCTACTTTAAATTCTCTAGTTTTCATGTTCTTATCTGCATAAAATTTTTATCTATCCTGAGAAACCTTTAAATTCTGCTTGATCTTAACCATCTGGTCTTCCGTATCCTTGAGAAACTTTGGCCCAAGTACCACTCTATCTGTTGGTTTGTCTCAACTCAATGGAGTATTGCATTTCCTACCATACAAGGCTTCAAATGGGATCATTCTCAATGAAGCTTGATACCCATTATTATATGCAAACTCAACCATGTGTAAGTAATCTTCCCACTTAGATGGTTTATCCATCACATACATTCTCAACATATCTTCAATTACTCGGTTGACCCTTTCTATTTTTCCATCTAATTGTGGATGGTATGTTGTGCTAAAGTTTAGATTTGTACCAAATCCTTTAAACAATCCCCTCCAGGGATGCTTTTAAGGATGGAAAATTATTTTAAAATGTAGAAACCTTGGTGAATCTTATTAATCCTTCATATGCCAACTATAAAATGTTTGGCGATATTTTTGTACAAGTATTCAAATTTCTAAGGATTTTATAGAGTTTGTATAATATTTTGGTTATTTTTAAGGGAAAATATTTTTATCCTATAGAATTTGGGTGAATCATTTTTAGAATAGTGAATCTTCTTTTGGGAAAAACCTTGGAAAATTAGCCCAAGAGCGAAATTTAGCTCCTAAAATCATCCCTATTCCCCTCCAAAAATTGGAGGTAAAATTTTTATCTCTGTCCGAGACAATTTTCCTAGGTATCCCATGAAACTTAGAAATCTCCCTCATGTAGACCTCTGCAATATTATCTACTATATGCGTTGTTTTTACAAGAACAAAATGAGCATCCTTTGTTAATTTGTCAACCACTACCATGATTGAATCTTGTTGCCTTTATGTCCTCGGTAGTTTAGTTATGAAATCAATGGTTATCACCTCCCATTTATTCTCTGGGATTGGTAATGGCTGTAACAAGCTCGTTGGGTGCCGATGCTTAGCCTTCACCTTCTGACATTCCATACATAGAGTGATGTAATCAACAACATCCTTTTTCATTCCCAGCCAAAAGAATTGGCTTCTGACTACTGTAAATGTTTTTTGGTGACCGGGATGTCCAGCATAAGGAACAACATGCATTTCTTTCAATACCAAATTCCTCAGCTCTCTGGAACTAGGAACATTGATTCTATTCTTATGCATAAGTAATCCATCTTCCTTTATCTCATACTCCTTTATTTTATGTTGTACATATCCTTCTTGTAAGCTTCCATTTATTTGTAGGTAATGATCATATGTAACAAGATCATCTAAAATTATGCTCTTCAAGTCTGACTAATGCATACTGACAATAGTAGCATGCATGAGATGCACTCTTCTACTAAGTGCATCAGAAAATTTATTCTCTTTTCCTTTGATATGCTTGATATCGAGGTCATATTCACTTAAAAATTCTATCCATCTTGTTTTCCTGACATTCAAGGTTGGTTGTTCAAAAATATAATTTAGGCCAATGTGGTCTGTCCTTAATTCAAATCTTTTCCCCATGAGATAATGCCTCCACATATTCAAGGCGTGGACAATGGAAGGAAGCTCCAAGTCATGCGTGGCATAGTTCCTCTCATGTTCCTTAATCTTTCTCGACTCATAACCAATGACATGTCCATTTTGTGTGAGGACTCCCCCAAGTCCTTCCTTACATGCATCTCTACATACCTCAAAACTTTCATTTGGGTTAGAAATCTTTAACACAGATGAACTAGTAAGTAATTCCTTCAATAGATTAAAATTCTCTTCACACTTGGGTGTCCATTCAAATTTAGTTACCTTCTTTTGCAAAGAAGTGATGGGATGAGAAATATTAGAGAAACCTACTATGAACCTTCTTTAGTAGCCAACTAATCCCATAAAAGATCTAACTTCTGACACATTTCTGGGTGTTGGCTATCCTCTAATGACTTCAATATTCTCTAGATCTACTGTTATGCCTTTCTTTGAAATAATGTGTCCCAAGTAATGGATCTGCTTTTGATAAAAAGAACACTTACTCAGCTTGGCATACAATTGATGTTCTCTCAACACTTGCAATATCATTCTTAAGTGATGTTCATGCTCCTCTTCAGAATTGGAATAGACAAGTATGTCATCCAAGAATACTATGACAAATTTATCCAAATAATTTCTAAATATGTGATTCATTAAGAACATAAAAACATTTGGTGCATTGGTCAGTCCAAATGGCACCACTAGAAATTCATAATGTCCATACCTGGTTCTAAAGGCCGTCTTATGAATTTCTTCTTCCTTGATCTTTACTTGATGGTATCCTGACCTCCTGTCAATCTTTGAAAATATATTTGCTCCTCTTAGCTGATCAAAGAGGTCATCAATTATGGGTAGAGGATACTTGTTCTTTACAGTATACTTATTCAGTTGTTAAAAGTCAATACAAAGCCTCAAGTTTCCATTATTCTTTTTGACAAAAAGTATTGGTGCTCCCCATGGTGAAACACTTGGACAGATGTACCCTTTCTTCAACAATTCCTCCAACTACATTCGTAATTCTTTTAACTCTAGTGTGCTCATTTTGTAAGGTGTTTTTGACACCGGGGCAGCTCCTGGAACTAAATCAATTGAGAAATATATCTCCCTTATTGGTGGAAACCCTGGTATTTCTTGGAATACATCTTTAAATTCTTGCAGTACCGAGAAATCTTCAAGGCTTGGCCCCTTTTTATTTTTTGTCTCTTCCACATGAGCTGCATACAATTGACATCATTTTCTACAAAATCTCTTTAGCTATAAGGCTAAAATCTGCCTTATAGAGATGGGTCTTGGAACTCCTTTCACAGTGTTTTGTTGTCCATATTCATTGAGACGGGTAAATGGACAACCTAGGACAACATGATGCTTGTCCAACCAATCTATTCCAATTAGAATGTCATAAGACCCCAAGGGTATGATATTCAGATCAACACTAATATTCACACCATTAATACTTCTGGAACAACTTATGCCCATATCATGGACTCTCCTTTTGGTTCCAATGGCTAACTGAACCAAACTTGATTTTCCAAGCTTAATTTTCTCCAAATGTAATCTATCCACTATTTTAGGATCAATGTAACAATGACTTTCTCCTGAATCAATTAAAATAGAAACAGGTTGATTTATGATCTTACCTTCCACCTTGATCATATTGGACTGGTACTCTGCTTGTCGATCATCCAAAGTTGCATAAATCTTGTCCACAATCATGAAATGACTTAGCGATTTTTTATACTGTAGCGTTATGATGTTTTGAGCAAGTGACAAATGACAGAGTGAACTATGAAGGAGTGTTTGTAATATTTCTCAGATGAAAATTTGCAAGGTGCCTTGAGATAGTGCGATGAATGGTGTGGTGGAGTGTGACAAGACGAAGTCCAAAGTAGAATGCAACAGAATGAGTCACCAAGGGAGTTTACATTCTGATGGGGTGATTCAGTAATCACATTGCAGGATGAGTATGACAGGATGAATACTTGTGACTTGACTCTTTCTCTCTAGTTCTCTCTACGTAGGGGATGCTTTGTAGACCAGAATGAAATTATTGTGTCATTCTTCAGTAGTTGCTGAGATAATATGGAGAACAGTCATAGGAATACTTGGTCCATTTGATTTAGTCATTGAAGTTTGTCCACAATGTAACAGTCATGCGTCCACATACTTTATTTAGAAAAAATTGTAACTGACAGGATTTTGATATGGTCAAAGTCCACAATATAACCTTCATACTTTATTTAGAAAAAATCGTAACTGACAGGATTTTGATGTGGTAAAAATGTGTCCACATTGTAATTGTTACGCGTCCACATACACGAAAGTGAACTCAAGCAAATTAGTATAAGTATGGATGCACTATGAGCTTGGATGGGGCACAAAGTAAGGTGGGATGTGTGAGGATTGTGGATATAATCAAGGATCAAGGTTCTAAGGAGCCCAACCAGAGATACATCATATTGCCTTCATGTATAGAGAAAAGTCTTAAGAAAAGTCAATTTGTATAGAGAAATTGTTTAGAGAAAAATGAATACAGGGCGGCAGGGTGGTGCAGGGGAGAGGACTTGTGTTCTCACTCAACAAGTTGGTGCCTAAGAGGAATGGTGTCCTCACTAATTACAGAAAGTCGGAGCTTGCAATTGCTCAGGGTGCCAAGGTGGTGCTATGGTGAGTTGGAGCTCACTGAGGATTGGTGTCCTTTTTATAGGTTGGAGCCCGTGTTCTAGGGAGTTGGTGCTGGTAAAGCTAGGGGGTTGGAGCCTCCTTTGAGTAGGTGTTCATAAACTAAATGTAACTATTGATTTATATAAGAAGAAGAAGATTTGTGATTTTTTCCTATATGAGTTTCCACGTAAAATATATGTGTACTATATCTTTGTGTTATGGCTAATTATCTAAATAACTTGTCTTTCTGTTATGGTTAATTCTCTACATAGCTTATGATTGAATATGTGATGACTAATTTAAATGGTAAAAAAAATAGTGAAATCTATGTAATACTGATTCACCCCCTCTCAGTGTTACCAAATATTCTAACACTTACATATATAGCTATTTTTATTACAATATGTGTTATTATTCATAATGTATGTACCTTCTAAATAGATAATGCATTCACTCAATTCAAGTCAACTTAACTCATCAACAAATATTGAAATTGTGATTGGATTATTTACCACATAGTTGTCGATGAGACGTTGTAATTATTTTAAAAAGATATCTGGTACTACTTAAGATTACTCTACATTATTGTTTTGATATTGATAATATGGATGGGTGATATGTAAGTGTTGTAATGTATTGGATGGTCATGATAATTAAGAAGTAGATATTTTTATATTTTAATGTTGATATATATAAGTGAATATATAAATATTGCACTGTATTGGATGGTCATGATCTTTAAGATGCAGATATTCTGGTGTTAAATTCTATACTATGTCTGCGCCATTATTTTTTCCAGTTATCCCAGAACCACAATATTACAATAATATTAAAGTGCATTTACCACAATCTTGAAAATGATAGCGATGTTTTGTTGTTGTGGTTGTCATAGCGTGCCACTGTCACGTTCAGGTTTGACGATGCGTTTGTTGCACATATGTTCGAAGATAAGAAGCAACAAAAATAAGAAATTTGTGACTTAAACTTACTCTTATACAAATACTCTCAAGTTAATGTGAGAAATTTAGGTAATGAAAATATAGTCATTTGAGGTTTCCATATGTTAGTTTAACAATCCAATATTCTTGTGTTTAAATGTGTTTTCTACAAATCCAATATAAAGGAGATATATAATTTTATTTATGTTTAACATAGAGTTGATATGTACTATTTAAAAAAAATATTAATCACTAAAATAAAAAAATCAATAATGATCATAAATAAACTATTTCAATATCAACTTTATATAAATAAAGTAATAGAAAGTAAAAATTTCTTATTACGTTAAGAAATGTTTTCTAGCCTAGTATGAGGGGATGTGTAATTCCTTCTCCATTTAACATGTAGTTGACATGTAGTGTGTGTGCATGTGTGTATATATAAAAAACTTAAATCTATCTTAACTTTGAATTTATCATACATGAAGAGGGACTTGAAAATTATTCTAGGTTGAAATAAATTGAGGAAATGTGTACATCTCAAGAGATTTAATCCCTATTAACATGTGATAGATCTATATTGATGACTATGTAAATACTCCCTTAAATTAAATTAATTATATTTATGACTATATAATTATGTTACCTTAAATTGAATGGATTTGTAGTTAGTTTCTTTGACCTATATTCTTTTGTTTTAATTACCTTTTCACTCTAAATAGTATTAGCATCTAAATAGTATTAACATTTAAGTATGCTTTTATATATATATATATATATATATATATATATATATATATATATATATATATATATATATATATATATA
>ML778239.1:803092-817764 GCA_009831015.1 Picea engelmannii | reverse complement strand
TGAACATTTCATATATGGTAAACAAAATCGAGTTAGATTCCCATATGGTGCTACAAGAGAAAAGGGGATCTTAGAGTTGATACAAAGTGATGTGTTTGGACATGTTCTTGTTCCATCCCTAGGTAAATATGTGTATTATGTTTCATTCATAGATGATTTCTCAAGGAACACATGGATTTATTTTCTTAGAAAGAAATATGAGGTATTTGATAAATTTTGATACACAATGATCTGTTTGGACTTGTTCCTATTCCATCCCTAGGTAAATCTGTGTATTATGTTTCATTCATAGATGATTTCTGAAGGAACACATGGATTTATTTTCTTAGAAAAAAATCTGAGGTATTTGATAAATTTAAAGAGTTTAAGGCTTTGGTAGAAAATTAGATAGAAGAAAATAAAGGTATTGAGAACAGATAATGGTGGAGAATTTTGTGGAAATGAATTCGAAGAATTCTGTAATAAGTTTGGTATAGCAAGGAAGAATACTACTCCATATAGTCCTCAGCAGAATGGAGTTGCAGAAAAGATGAACATGACACTGATGGAAAAAGAAAGAAGAATGCTCAACAGTACTGATTTGGGACAAGAATTATGGGCAGAAGCAGTGGGTAGAACATGTTACCTCGTCAATCGATCACCTTCATCAGCGTTGGATGATAAAACTCCACACGAGGCATGGTCTAGAAAGAAACCCTCTCTTCAACATCTTATAGTGTTTGGTTGTGATACTTATGTACATGTTCCAAAGGAAAATAGGAGTAAGCTAGATAAAACGATTGAAAAGTGTATCTTTATTGGTTATAAAGATGGTGTGAAAGGTTATAAGATTTGGAACCCAGAAACGAAGAAGATTCTTTATAGTCAAGATGTTATTTTTAGAGCGGTAAAATATATGTCCAAACAGGAATTCCTACCAACGCAAGACGAACCAAAGAAAATAAAGCTTGATTTGGATGATGAAAAATCTGAATCATCTCAAGAAGAGGAAGCACAAGAAGAACAAGAATCTCTTACCACAATATTGAGGATATTAGTGAGAGATAGAAGGAAACAAGAAAGGTATAGTCCACCTAATTTCTGTTCCAATTTTTCTTTATCTATTACTGATGATGATCCTATAACTGTCAGGGAAGCATTGAATTCAGAGGATAGTGAACTATGGAAGAAGGCCATGGTTGAAGAAATGGATGCCTTGGATAAGAATGAGACATGGGATATAGTTGAGTTTCCAGCTAGAAGAAAATTTGTTGGTAGAAAATGGTTGTTTAAGAAGAAGTTTAATGCAGAAGAAAAACTGGAGAAATACAAAGCTCGGTTAGTAGAAAAAGGTTATTCCTAGGTAGAGGGAATTGACTTTGGTGAGATTTTTTCTCCTGTTTCTAAGTTAAATTCTATTAGATTTCTTTTATCTATTGCTGCTTATTTTGATCTTGAAGTGGAACAGATGGATGTGAAGACAACATTCCTACATGGGGATCTGGAAGAAGAAATGTACATGAAGTAGCCAGAAGGCTTTGTAGTGAAGGAAAAGAAAGAGCTGGTATGTAAGCTAAAGCAGACACTATATGGTCTGAAGCAATCACCTAAGATGTGGTACCAAAATTTTGACACATACATCCTTGGATTGGCATTTGTGAGAAGCAGGGCTAATCACTGTGTATATTCGAAGTAGGTTGGTAATCACTTCATTTATGTAGTGTTGTATGTTGATGACATGTTGTTGGTAGGAAATAACATGGATGTTATCAAGGAGGTGAAATCGCAACTATCCTCCAAATTTGACATGAAGGATCTTGGTGTTGTTGACTTCATTCTGGGAATGGAAATTAAAAGAGATCATCCAAACAGGAAACTTAGGTTGAATCAAAGAAAATATGTTGAGACGATATTGTAGAGGTTTAATATGCATGGAAGTAAACCGATCAAGGTTCCTATTCCTATAGGTGTAAAGTTATCTGCAGATCAGTGTCCCAAGACAGAGGAAGAAGAAGAGGGCATGTCCCATGTTCTATATGCCAGTGCAGTTGGTAGTTTGATGTATGAAATGGTCTGTACTAGACCGGACATTTCACATGTAGTGGGATTTTTCAGCAAGTATATGTCAAAACCAGGGAAGGAGTATTGGACAACAGTAAATATGGTCTTTAGGTATTTGCGTGGAACTACCAATTATGGATTGTGCTACCAAGGAAGACCAGGATTGGATAGAGTGTTGTACATACATGGTTTTTCTGATGCAGACTAGACTGGAGATCTGGATCGCAGAAGATATACAAGTGGGTATGTGTTTAACCTATTTGGAGGAGAAATCAGTTGGATGAGCAAAATATAGGTTGTAGTGGCACTGACAACTACAGAAGTTGAATACATGGCAGCCACTCATGCAAGCAAGGAAGCAGTATGGTTACAGAGATTGTGTTCAGGTATTGAGTTGGTACAACAAGAAGTGATATTAGATTTTGATAGTCAGAGTGCAATATTCCTGGAAAAGAACCCAGCTTATCATTCAAAGACAAAGCATATTGATGTTCAGTATCACTTTGTGAGAGACGTGGTTGAGGAAAAGAAGGTGTTGTTGGAAAAGGTTGACACTTTGAAGAATGTTGTAGATTCATTGACAAAGTCTGTGAGCATAGAAAAGTTCTCCTTGTGTAGAGTAACAATCGGAATTTCTTCCCTGGATTGTTGACTATATAATCATGTGGATGCTTGGATGCAAAGAAAACAACAAGTGGGAGAATGTTGGGTATGTGTTATATTCTTTGCATGTGTGTGTGTGGGTGCATCAAATTCAAAAACTGCATCTGAAAATCCATCTAGTAGTTCTCTTTGTGTAGTGTGTGTCGGGTGCTTCCTAGGGGGGGTCCCAGGGGGGATCAGGTATGGTCCCCCAGGTTATGCATAGCATTCGGTGCAGCGCCTCAAAATTGTTTTTGGGCAGCTTTTGCTATTTTTAGTGGATTTTTCTATTTTTAGCGGTTTTCTAAATTAAGCCCAGATTAAGGGATTAGGGTTTTGGTATCTGTTGTCGCAAGAGTTGGTTCTAGGCTGTAATAGAGCCAAGCCTTAGCACATTTTAAATGAAATAAATTTTGTCACTCATACTTGACTTGGGTTGCATGCAAGTAAATTTCGAGATAACCTCGAACTACTTTTGATTGGAAACTTCCCCTTCCAACATGAGAGGGATCTCTCGAAAATATGTCATAATAGGATATTCAATAAGCTTAACAGTGGGCAGATATGTGGGTAACAGAAAGTTTTTGGTTTTTAGGGTTGATGGGTTGGACCAGAAAGTAGTCCATTGGGCATGGAGTCAAATGATCAAGAAAGTAATAAGAGTGTTTCGGCAATGGAAATCCATGGAGAAGAGGCAAGATAGAAGATGATTACAAAGGGAAGGATTTATAAAAAGTATGACAGCAGAATAAATAGAAAACATATCAAAATGAAAGGAGCACTTAGAAATGAGTGAATTCCAAGCATAAATCAATGGAAAGAGATAGTTGGGACAAAGAATCTAGCAAGGATGAATTTTGAACCTTCATATCTCTGCAAGAAACAACCTATAACCTGTCCAACAACAGAACATCTAACAAATGGATGAATTCCATTACAAACACAGTTACAAATCGGGAAGCAAATGGAAATAAAACCAAGTGAAATGATGTGAAAACGAAGCAATAAGACATTCTCTACAAACAAAATCACAAGAATCTTTGATATAGATCGAAAATGCTCTGCACTCTTTTATTAAACATGAAAACAAGTGCTACAGACCCATAGTACTACTCCTCCCTCTCCTTTTATAAATATTTCTCATATATGTATTGAGGTCGAAATCCTCTCTAATCTAAAAGATAACAACAGTTACAACCAATTCTTGAAACTTTCTTCCATAGAAAATGGGCCAAACTGTCGAAAACTAGGGTTGCGGTTATGGATTTGTATCTCTCGAATAGAGATAGTTGTGCATAAACTGAAAGGGAATTTTGTGCATCTTTTTATTTTGATAAAAAACCTCTCTCAGTTCCCTCAGACCCCTTTTCATGTTTCCCAAATTTGCATTTAACAAACATGTGTCAAAACAGGAAAATATGAAATCTGAAAATTAGGGCTCGAAGCTGGATTTGATTCTCCCAATATGTGACACCTGTAGGAAAAATGAAAGAGGATAATGATATCTGATTTCTTAGGCACAAATCCTCCAACCGTGTCTCAAAATGATACTGCAGTCGCTCAGAATCCTCATTTGAAAATGATGAGTCAACACAGTAAAAACGCCATATTTCTGAAAATGAACTTCATATTGTGGGGGACTTTTGACTACCTTACCAAGATCAAAATGAAATTATGAAGACACCATTGGACATATTAGGATTTTTAGATTTCAATCGACTATTTGAGTGCGAAAAAAGGCCTCTTCATGGCCGAGAAAATTGTGTTTTTCTAAAGTAGTTTTGGATATGACTGGAGTCCCGATTTCGGGTTTTCGAGATTCAGGGAAACGAAGCAGTGGTTATTAAAATCTTCAAGTCGTCCAAATCCCCGATGGCCAAATCCACTCTTTCGGGCCTTCGGGTTTCAGTATCGTGTCCTCAAGAGTTATGACATGCAAGGAATCTTGAATCATGAAATCGAGATGTGATTAATTAGACGATAATCATTTGTTTTAATATCTTAATTAATCACGATTAGAAATTAATCTTTAACCTTTCATGGATTTAAGTGTCAGGACTTCGATAATACTTGACGTGAGAAATCCCGAATCGCAAAATTGCGATGAGATTTATTAACGTTACTCTTTCTTAATCTTTATTTGACTTGGCTTATCCTTTAATACTTTAGTGAATTCGGGGATCGGGGCTATAGTTATTAAGATATCTACGTCGGCCAAATCCTAGATGGAAAAAAACCTTGACTCTTGAGCTTTTTCTCCATGTGGCTTGACACTCGATGTATGCGGTCGTTCCATTGCCAATGCTTCCATTCATTCTCTTAAGTGACCGAAAGCCAAAATTTCAATATTTGTTACAACAGTATCTACGAAATACCTAAAAACATTGTATACATTCTATGGTGAATGGTGAAATTCGATATAATGAATATAAGAAAGGTTTTCCCCAGTTTAGGGTTTCTGGTATAAATCTTTGTGTACTATGTGTATGAGCCATTGATTATTTTTTGTTTTGTTTAAGAATCTATATGCATTGCTTTATGACATAGCACCCCCTACCTCAGCAGGTTCTGTGCGACCTCCCGGTCTTAGTATCGTTCCAAATCTTCCCCTGAGTTAGATTGACTCTTTGGTTTCGCCACAAGGAATAACACACACACACAAGGTGTATTCCACAACTGGCCAACAAATATGATCAGGGCTTTTATTTTCCTTTCGAGATTTTGGATTTCACGATTTTGCGAATCCTTTTGTCGAGCCCCTTGTCTCTTCAACCTCCGAAACCCAAAACGTCAACGAGGGTTGACTTCTTCAATGTGCCAAACACATGCCTCTTGTTCCCACCTATTTCGGCTTTTCGGAACTTGAGTGATTGACCAACACTCATCCCTCTTCCCTCATGATTTTTCGGTTTCTGAAATTTCCCCTTTTGGCGAGATCGAAGATCTTTCGGGATTTTCCCCAAAGCTTGACCACTCCCTTGACTTATGTCACACGTATCCTCTGATTAATGCTTAGGAACCAACTTTCGGATTTTTCCTTTTCATGATTTCGGGAGTTGCGTTGACATGCAACTCTGTCTCTTGACTCCCGAAACCCCGAAACCCGATTCGGCCCACGGCTATTGTCCTTCAATGTTTCGGGAATTTTTCCTTTCACTCTTCGGGATTTCATGACTTGAGAGATCCACAGCAGAAAGGCTCCTCACCTCCAAAAACTCCGATCTCTGAATTCCCGAAACCTCACCTCCAACATGATCTACGGCTTAGATCTTCCACGATCTGATGACTCTGGATCTTTCGTCTTTTCATGAACCGGGAGTTTAAAACTCTTGATTCCAAAGATCACTACCTCCTCTCACCCCGACACCCGAAGTGTCAAAATGATGAAATCTCGAAATTCACCCCAAGGCATGTCGTGTTTCATGACTTCAGGATTTTCAATGCTAAGCGCCTCGACTCCTTGTCATCAAGATTCTCGGTATGTCGAACCCCGAAATACTGAAATGCCAAATGTTTCACACCAAAGGCACTTCATGTTTCACGACTTCTAGATTTTCAATACTAAGGTCCCAGTTCCTTGTCATCAAGATTCCCGGTATGTCAAACCCTGAAATACCAAAATTTCACACTTGATTATCCTTTTTGCAAATTGGGAGTTTGAGTGACTAAGTGTTTTGACCTGCACTCCCAAATTATGGGTCCAAAATTCCTGAAATAATTTGACAGTTGAGATAGACCACGATCAACGGTGCACATTGATTCTTGATGTCAGGGTGGCAGATTCGTCCAAATCCTAACCACCTTGCAGCTCCTTTGGATCCTACGGTCCCCATGATTTCGCGAGTTCTCCTCGGAGAATTCTAACTTCCTGATTCACTCCTTAATGACTTATGTGAGACAAATCGGTGTTCTCCCTCTTGAACTTGTCTTTTATGAGATGCTTTTGAATTTCGTCTCCCTTTGAAGTGGTTTGATTTATTCCTTCCTTTGAAGTGTTAAAAGGTGTTATCCCTCCCGAGCTTTCACTTGCAAACTCAATTCTCCAAAAGGAATTATGCTCACACTCCTTGCAGAAATTGTTCAAATAACCTCTGGTTATTTGAGTCCTCAACTCTGTGCACTCTTTCCAACAGACGTCCTTCCACCTTCACCTTAGTTAACAACTTCTAAGGTTTCAACTAGCCTGTGCACACCTTGCATGGCTCTGTACTTCACCTGCACTTCTGCTGGTATGAGAACAATGGTATCTCTCTTGAGCTTTCTGAGATAAAACTCAGAGTCTTGTCTATGCACACCTTGCGGACGTTTCACTGCACTCCTTGCAGGAACTCTCAAGATGAGAAACAATTGAAACTCATTCTTCTCCTCTCTCAGACTTCATATACTTAACATGAAATCTCACATTCAAAACAGCATTGAAACAAATGCATAAACAGAGAGAATACAACAACTGTAAGCATACCATTCAGCAAATGTAAACAGTAAGCATCATAACACCATGAAAATTGAGTCAAAGCTTCATATATTAACTTAAGTGCTCCTATACATGGGTTCTTCTCTATAGTTCTTTGCTACAACTCTCTAGCTTATGAATTCTGAATGATCATCTATCTTACAATGATACAAGGGTGAGGGTGTCTATATCCATTTTCCCCCCTACTCTCTAAACTGTCTAATCTATGAATTCAAATCTACCTAATTTCATTAATTATGTATAAATGCATTTACATTCTACATATGAGAGCGGTGCTCAAGATATATTTACAACATCTAAGATACAAATGTAAGTATGCTTCCCCATCTATCACATTAATATCTGCTTCATTAATTTTTTAAAACATTTCAAAAACGTGTGCTAGTTCTTTTCAAGTTGTCTTCTGCCTTTTACGTTGCTTGGTTGGTTGGCTGCTTACGATGCTCCTGCATCATACTCCCTCGCTTGAAAATTTTCATGAAATCCTATTCATGAGCTCTTGCACAGTCTATCCATGCTTTTGAATTTCTGCTCCATCCTCCCAACTGGCATCTTCAACTGGATGTCCCTTCCATTTGACCAAGTATTCAAAATACTATTTCCTCTTCATATTTTTGCTAACCCTTTTGTCAATTATGCTTTTCATCTATGGATTTTCAGCTACAGGCATTTGTTCTATCCATTGAATCTCTTTCTATTCCATCTCTACTCCTGCATCTTCAGCTCTGTAAGGGTACAAATCCACAACATTGAATATCGGTGAGATTTTGATCCCATTAGGTAATTCAATCTCATATGCATTTGCCCCAAATTTTCTTATGACCTTGCATGGTCCAATATTTTTCATCTTCATTTTGTTATATGTTCCCCTTGGGGACCTTTCCTTCCTCAGATGCCCAAAAATTAGATCACCAACTTCAAATTGAAGTTCTCACCTATGTTGATCTACTCTCCACTTGTATTATTGACTTGAACTCTGCAATCGCTCCTTGACTCGGTTGTGAATATCCTTCATCCCTTCTACAAAGTCTTTTGTACTAGCACTCATGAATTCAGCTTGTTTCGAATCTTTCAATTCAGAAACCCCTCTTGGCTGCATTCCATATACAATCTGGAATGGACTCTTCCCTGTGCTTATGTTAAGCGAATCATTGTAAGAAAATTTCGCCTGTGGAAGAATGTGATCCCATTGACTGTGGTGTTCAGTCACTAAGCTCCTCAACAAATCTCTCAAGATTCTATTCACAACTTTTGTCTGCCCATCCATTTGAGGATGATATGTTGAGCTAAAAGACAAACTTGTCCCCAACTTTTTCCATAAGGTCCTCCAGAAATGCCCTACGAACTTGGTATCTCGATCAGACATGATACTCCTTGGCAAGTCATGAAGTCTGACGACTTCCTTGAAAAACAGGTTCACAATATGAGTTCTTGGAAGTCTCAATATAAAATCCATGCTCAATGCGTCCCACAACCTTTCTGGTATGGGTAATGGTTGATATAACCCTATGTTCTACCTTTTCCCTTTTGTGTGCTAACAAATCCTGCATCTGTCCATAAATTTCTTAACATCTATCCACATCCCTGGCCAAAAATATGAGCCATTCAACTTTGAGAACGTCTTATCATGACCGAAGTGTTCGTCCAATCCTCCACTGTGTTTTTCCTTCAGCAGGTTCTCTCGCATGGAGCATTTTGGAATACATAGTTGATTGGTCCGGAATAATAACCCATCCTGGATCATATAATCGGTCCATTGGCTTTTGTCCCTGAGAACTGGATTCTCATATGCCTCATATGCCTCCTTAAAATCTTGGTCATCCCTATACATTTATTTGAGGTTATCAAAACCCAAAGTCTTGACTCTGAATTCCTGCATAAGCAAACATTTCATGCTCAAAGCATTGACTACTTTGTTAGAAGTTCTAGAAATATGCTTAGCCACAAAAGTAAAATTATGCATGAATTCAACCCATTTAGCATGCTTTTGGTTTAACTTCTCCTGTTGAGTCACAAATTGTAAAGCATGATTCTCACTGTACAAAACAAACTCTTTAGGAACCAAATAATGTCTCCATTTTTTCAGTGCTTGTATGACTACATAGAATTATTTGTCATATGTTGAGTACTTGATCTTCGCTTCATTTAGTTTCTCACTGAAATATGTGATCAACCTATCGTCCTAGATCAAGACCGCTCTAATTGTAAATCCACTCATGTCACACCTAACTTGGAATGTCTTGCTAAAATTCGGCAAAACCAGAATTGGTTGCTCCGTGATCTTCTTCTTCAGCGGGTTGAAGCTCTTCTCTGCTTTTTCTGTCTAGTGAAAATTGTTGTTTCTTTTCTTCACCGTATTCATCATTGGTGCACTAATTCCACTGAAATTTTGAATGAATTTCCTATAGAAACTTGCCAAACCATGGAAGCTTCGAACTTCAAACACACTCTTCGGTGATGGCCAATTCTTAATTGCATATACCTTTTATGGATCCATCTTCAACTCATTTGCAGAGATAAAAAAACCCAAATAAATGAGTTTTGTCCTCATAAATGACAATTTCTTCATATTTATCAACAATTTCTCTTGTTGTCATCTTCTCAATACTGCAGCTAAATGCTTCAAATGTTTTTCTCCCATTTTTCTTAAGATTAATATATCCTCAAGATATACGATGACAAATTTCCCAATGAAATCCTTCAGGACTTCGTTCATCAACCTCATGAAAGTACCGGGTGCATTCGTTAAGCCAAATGGAATGACAAGCCATTCATACAGCCCCTTATTTATATTTAATGTTGTCTTCCATTCATCACCTTCTCTCATTCGAATTTGATGATACCCGCATTTCAAATCAATCTTTGAAAAAAACTTTTCTCCACTCAAGCAATCCATCAACTCGTCCATCCTTGGTAATGGAAATCTGTATCTGATGGTAATCTTATTGATTTCCCTTGAGTCTGTACACATTCTCCAGCCTTCATATTTCTTTGGGCTAAGCACTGTTGGAACAACGCATGGACTCAATCTCTCTCGAATCAATCCTTTGTCCATTAAGTCCTAGACCTAGATCTTGACTTCTTCATTTTCCTGCGGTGTCAACCTGTACGCGTCTTTGTTCGGTAAACTGGCTCTAGGTATAAGATCGATACGATGGCTTATACTCCTGATAGGTGGTAATGAACAAGGTAGTTTTTCCACTACTATATTAGCAAATTCTCCCAACAATTCCTGGATTTCTTCTGGTAAATCATATATTCTCGTATTGATCAAAACAATTTTGGGCTTCCTGACCATAATAAATTGTGTGTCTTCCTTCTTCTTAACCTCCTTAAGAAGTTCCTTCCCACTCATGAGAAGTACAGTGTTTCTCATCTTTGTTCTCACCTCTTGGTTTTTAATTGGCAGCAACATGTGCATCCTCCCATTTTTCTCCGGGGTGTACGTGTTCTTTCTCCCATCATGAACTACGTTTCTGTCATATTTCCATGGTCTACCCAACAATAGATGACAAACATCCATGGGAATGACATCACATAATATTTCATCTTTATATCCTTCTATTTTAAATTCAACTAAACACTGTTTAGTGACATTTACCTGATGTCCTTTTTGTAGACATGAAACTCTCTATGGGCTTGGATGTACAACAGTCTCTAGCTCCATCTTTTCTACCATCTCTATAGATACGATATTGTTTGTGCTACCACTATCCACTATGATCTTGCATACCCTATCTTTGGTTTTGCAAGCAGTCTGAAATAGACTGTTTCTTTGGGCTAGGTTCTCTTCCTCCTTCTCTGGGTTCAAGAGAACTTTCCTCATCATCAAATATCTTCCGCCCTCACCGTCTTCTGCCTCAACATTCTGTCCTTGAGCTTCGGCAATGTGATTTTCACCACCATCTTTTTTCTTATCTAGACACTCATAGGATTTATGTTCGATCTTTCCATAGACAAAGCATTTTACTTCACCACCTCTGCCTCTTCCTCTTCCTCTAGCTCGAGGAAAAGTATTTCTATCAGCATACTGCCCTCTCTGTGAGCTTCCTCCTCTCTCACGTTGAGTTTGAGGTTTCTTCCCCTCTTATTTAGATTTCCGAGTTCTGTCTTGGGCAATTGTTTTGCCTCTAGCTTGACTTCTACCTCGGCCTCTTTGACCTTGCTTCTCGCTCATGTTCTTTTCAGCTTTCAGAGCCATCTGATAAGAATCTTCCACATTTTGAATGGTCATCATGCTCATCTAATCTTGAATGTCATACCACAGACCATTCATGTATCTGGCAACTTTTTCATGACCTGCTCTGATGTTTATCTTGTAGAACTATTCAGTGTATTCTTTCACTGACATTAGATTCTATCTCAAATTATGCATCCTCTGAAACAAAGTGATTTGATAATACCTGGGTATAAATTTGGCTTTCATCTTTGCAACCATTCTATCCCAGCTTTTGATTTTCTTCTTTCCCTTGCAGCGTCTGTCATCCTGCAGTTCTTCCCACCATAGTGTTGCATGCCCTTTAAGTCTAGTAATGGCATGTTTGACCTTCTTGTCTTCCTCAACATAAACATAGTCGAAGTACTTATCTAGAGCTCTAATCCAGTCTAGAAGCTCTTCAACATCTAGGTTTCCTTCATACACTAGAATATCCAGTTTTTCTCTGGCACCTATCCTTGCAAGGGCCCTGAACATGCATTCATCTGTAGCATCTTTGACGCCAACTTATTCTCCTTCGTTTCCATATTCATTTTCACTTTCAGCCTCATTGATATCCCCAGCGTCAACTATGCGCCTCTGTGCTATCTCCATGGATTCAAGCCTGACACGTAACTCGCGCATTTCTCTTTCTCTTGTTGGATCTAGCATTGGAATTGGCCTGTCTCTTCTTCTCAGCGGCATGGCTGTAAAATGTTCCCCTGTTCTCTCTGCTATAGAAATCAAAGAACTTGTTCTAATCTTTGATACCACACTGACGCAACACCTCCTACCTCAACAAGTTCTGTGTGACCTCTTGGTCTTAGGATCATTCCAAATCTTCCCCTTAGTCAGATTGACTCTTTGGTTTCCCCACAGGGAATAACAGACACACACAAGGTGTATTCCACAACTGACCAACAAATATGATCGGGGCTTTTCTTTTCCTTTCAGGATTTCAGATTTCGCGATTTTGTGAATCCTGTTGTTGAGCCCCTTGTTTCTTCAACCTCTGAAACCCAAAACGTCAACGAGGGTTGACTTATTCAATGCACCAAACACACGCTTATTGTTACCACCTATTTTGGCTTTTCGGAACTTGAGTGATTGACCAACACTTATACCTCTTCCCTTATGATTTTTCGGTTTCCAAAATTTCCCCTTTTGGTGAGATTGAAGGTCTTTTGGGATTTTCCCCGAAGCTTGACCACTCAGATGAATTCTGTCACACGTATCCTTCGATTAATGCTTAAGATCCACCTTTCTGCTTTTTCCTTTTCGTGATTTCGGGAGTTGCGTTGACATGGAACTCTGTCTCTTAACTCCCGGAACCCTGAAACCCGATTGGGACCACGACTATTGTCCTTTAATATTTCAGGAATTTTTCCTTTCATTCTTTGGGATTTTGCGACTTGCGAGATCCACAGCAGAAAGGTTCCTCACCTCCCGAAACTCTGATCTCCGAATTCCTAAAACCTCACCTCCAATGTGATATATGGATGAGATCCTCCATGATATGATGACTCTGGATCTTTCAAATTTTCACGAACCAGGAGTTTGAAACTCTCGATTCCAAAGATCGTTGCCTCCTCTACTTCCCGACACCCAAAGTGCCGAAATGTCGAAATCTCAAAACTCATCCCAAGGCACGTCGTGTTTCACAACTTCAGGATTTCCAATGCTAAGTGCCCCTGCTCCTTGTCATCAAGATTCCCAGTATGTCGAACCCTGAAATACCAAAATGTTGATGTTTCACACCAAAGGCACATCGCATTTCATGACTTCGGGATTTTCAATACTAAGGTCCCAGTTCCTTGTCATCAAGATTCTCGGAATACTGAACCCCGAAATACTGAAATTTCTCACTTGATTTTCCTTTTCACGAATCGGGAGTTTGAGTGACTAAGGGTTTTGACCTGCACTCCCAACTTATGGGTCCCGAATTCCCGAAATAATTTGACAGTTCAGACAAACCATGATCAATGGTCCACATTTATTCTTGATGTCAGGGTGGTGGATTCATCCAACTCCTATCCACCTTGAACCTCCTCTGGATCCTACAGTCCCCTCGATTTTGCGAGTTCTCCTTGGAGAATTCTGACCCCCCGATTCACTCCTTAATGACTTATGTGAGACATATCGGTGTTCTCCCTCCTGAACTTGTCTTTTATGAGATGCTTTTGAATTTCATATCCCTTTGAAGTGGTTCGATTTCTGCCTTCCTTTGAAGTGTTCAAAGGTGTTATCCCTCCTGAGCTTTCACTTGCAAACTCAAGTCTCCAAAAGGAATTCTTCTCGCACTCCTTGTGGCAATCGTTTAAATAACCTCTGGTTATTTGAGTCCTCGACTCTGTGCACTCTTTTCAACAGTCGTCCTTCCACCTTCACCTTAGTTGACAACTTCTAAGGTTTCAACTATCCTGCGCACACCTTGCATGGCTCTATACTTCACCTGAACTTCTGCTGGTATGAGAACAACGGTATCTCTCCTCAGCTTTCTGAGATAAAACTCAGACTCTTGTCAACGCACACCTTGCGGACATTTCACTGCACTCCTTGCAGGAACTCTCAGGATGAGAAACAATTGAAACTCATTCTTCTCCTCTCTCAGACTTCATATACTTAACATGAAATCACACATTCAACACAACATTGAAACAAATGCATAAAAAGAGAGAATAAAACAACTGTAATCATACCATTAAGCAAATGTAAATAGTAAGCATCATAACACCATGAAAATTGAGCCAAAGCTTCATATATTAACTTAAGTGCTCATGTACATGGGTTCTTCTCTACAGTTCTCTGCTACAACTCTCTAGCTTATGAAGTATGAATGATCATCTATCTTACAATGATACAAGGGTGAGGGTTTCTATATATGTTTTCCCTCCTACTCTCTAAACTGTCTAATCTATGAATTCAAATATACCTACTTTCATTAATTACGTATAAATGCCTTTACATTCTACAGATGAGAATGTTGCTCAAGATCTGTTTACAACATCTAAGATACAAATGTAAGTACGCTTCCCCAGCTATCACATTAATATCTGCTTCATTAATTTTTTAAAACATTTCAAAAACGTGTGTTGGTGCTTTTCCAGCTGTCTTCTACCTTTTACGTTGCTTGCTTGGTTGGCTTCTTACGATGCTCCTACATCACTTTACTTCACATGTTTAAAACTTACATGACCCTATCATGATAAGATGACAAGTAAAACTCTCACCTAGGCTCTATTCATACTAATGTCCATGCCCAACACTCAACAATATGCAACAAGATTACGACTAAATGACCTTGTTGTAATTCACCAACAT
>ML778239.1:786812-803042 GCA_009831015.1 Picea engelmannii | reverse complement strand
CAAGTAAAACTCTCACCTAGGCTCTATTCATACTAATGTCCATGCCCAACACTCAACAATATGCAACAAGATTACGACTAAATGACCTTGTTGTAATTCACCAACATAATGGTGCTCTCTCTTATGATGTCATTCTTCCCTTATCTTGGTTTCTTCTTATAGAATATTTGACGAGATTTAAAATAGGCTCCATGGAATGTGAACTAAGCAATTACATGTCATGCATAAGTTCCATGCTCATTTATGAGCTTTTTCCAACCCATTATGAGATCTTTCCAACTCATTATGAATTTTTTTCTCAACTTTGAAATAATAATTATTTAATAATTATGAAATTGTGATGAAATAATGTAATTTCAATATGTAGATCAAAGAATTGCTCCATCTGAAGTATCCATGTGATAGGGTCCTTTCCATCAAACTTCTTCATATCGATCTTAGGAATGTGGTTGGTCTTCAACCCAAAGTTGGAGTTTCTCCATTCTTGATTCACCTTCCTTGTGTCCTCATCATGAATTTCATGGGATACATTTTCACTTTCAGGTGTCCTCTCTATTACGAAATTTTTCAATCCTTCCATGATCTCTTCTTTTAAACCATCCATATTAGTATTTATTAACTCCAAATTAGCTTCCATATCTTGTAGTTCATCTTTTGTTATTGTCTTCTTTTCCAAATCATTTATGGCCATGTATCACTTTAAACCTTGATTTTGAGGTGGTTATGCTAGACAGTATTCATTTTATTGTATCTCCAAAATTTCATCCCTTCTAAGTATGAAATTTTCTTTTTTGTAGGTCTCTGATATTTCCTCTATGCAATGCCACAGGTCTGATCAAAATTGGATGTGCCAAGTGGAATTTACGGTAACTTCATTTCTAGGAGATGTCACTTGTATAGCATGCCCTGCACAAAATAATTGATATAAAATTTTGAAACTCATACCAGAACTACTATGGTATGTCCACTATCCAATGCAATGGGTCTCACTCAATTTGGATACTCTAGGAAGAAGTAGTGCAAGTGAAGCACAGAAGGTGTGCAAGGTGTGCGTAGGCTGGTTGAAAGCTAGAACTTATCAACCAAGGGGAGAATCGAAGGACTGCTGTCGCAGAAGGTGCTCAAAGTCAAAGAAATCAAATACTTAGAAGTATTTGAAAGAGTGCCGCAAGGAGTGTGTGTAGGAGTCTGTGGATATTTGAGTTTGTAGGTGAAATCTCAGGAGGGTCATCACCTTTGGAAATACCCAAAGGGAGACAGAGATTGAAAATGTCTCACAGAGGTTAAGTTCCAGTGAAAGAACATTGGGTTTATTTTGCAAGAGTTGTCAAGGAGGAAACGAGCGGTCGAAATTCTTTGTGTAGGATTCACTAAACAGCGAGGACTGTAGGATCTAGGAGAGTTGCAGATAAGTTAAGCATTGGATCGAATGAAGGCTTATTAGTCATTGACCCCGTGGAAAGTGCCATTTCAGAATTCGCGGTCTAGAAGTGATAAAGGGACGAAAATCGAAGGTTCATTCAAGTCCCAAAAGATGGAAATATTGGAGTGACAGGTGGCAAAAATCCATGTCAGAGATAGAGGATAGGGGAGAAGACAGGTGACGTACTTGTTTCCAGGCGGATTCATGACTTCATTTACTGTTTCGGGGTTTTGTAGGTTGGAGAGTCGGAAGCCTTGCATCAGGATTCATGAAGATGTGAAGTTAGAAACTCCAAATCAGGGAAAAGTCCCATAGGGGAGCCAGTCTTTGTTGAACGCATCAGGGTTCGACATTTCAGCATTTTTGAAAACAAGAGACGAGGGTTCCTTGTTCCAGGATTATCAAAATCACGAAACGCGATACGTTTGTGGAGGAGGATGCGGCCAAACATTTTGGCGAATCAGATTTTCGGGTTTTGGCAGTAGAGGGCCGAGAAACTCGACAACAGGGATCGCGAAATTGTGAGAGCAGAAGTCTCAAATTAGCAAAGGGCATGACATTATTGTAGTCAAGGAGATTTGGGTTGGCGCCTAGTGTTTGTTCACACAGGCTCAATTTATAAGGACCTATCGATACGCCGTGAGTGTATAAGATATTCTCCAAGGGGAAATCAAAGAGTCAATCAGAATCAAGGGAAGATTTAGAAAGATCCTGCATGGACCTCGACCAAAGGGTTTGGGGGTCTTCACCAAAGTGGTATCAGAGCACAGAAAAAGTCTTTTCTTTTTGTAGCAGAGGAAGGGAGAAATTTCTCATCCATGCCACCGAGAAGAAGCAATAGACCAATGTCTGATCCAGCAATGGAAAGGGAAATTCATGAATTACGTGCCAGGCTTGATACCATGGAGACATCACAGAGGCTCACAATCGACACTGGGGATATTAGTGAGGCTAACATTGAAAATGAAGTTGGACATGAAGAAGAAGTTGCAGTCGAGGATGTTGTGGATGAATGCCTATTCAGGGTTGTTTCAAGGATAGGTGCCAGAGTAAAGATGGAGATTCCCATGTATGAGGAAAACCTGGAAGTTAAAGATCTTCTAAACTGGATTAGAACTCTGGATAAATACTTCGACTATGAGGATGTTGAGGAAGATAAGAAGGTCAAACATGATGTCACTAGAATTAAAGGGCATGCAACATTATGGTGGGATGAACTGCAGGCTGACAGATGTTGCAAGGGCAAGTAGAAAATCAAGAGTTGGGATAGAATGGTTGCGAAGATGAAAGCCAAATTCATACCCAAGAATTATCAAACCACTCTGTTTCAGAGGATGCAGAATTTGAGACAGAAGATAATGTCAGTGAAAGAATACATTGAATAATTCTACAAGATAAACATCAGAGTAGGTCATCGAGAAAGCGATGATGAAAAGGTTGCCAGATACATGAATGGTCTGAGATATGACATCCAAGATGAAATGAGCATGATGATCATTCAGAATGTAGAAGATGCTTATCAGATCGCTTTGAAAGCTGAAGAAAAGATGATCCAAAAGCAAGGTCAAAGAGGATGAGGCAGAAGTCAAGCTAGAGGCAAGACAATTTCCCAAGACAAGACCCAGAAACCTCAAGAAGAGGGGATGAAACCTCAAACTCAACATGAGAGAGGAGGAAGCTCACAGAGAGGGCAGTATGCTGGTAGAAATACTTTTCCTTGAGCTAGAGGAAGAGGAAGAGGCCGAGGAGGTGAAGTGAAATGTTTTGTCTGTGGGAAAAACATGCATAAATCTTATGAGTGTCCAGACAGAATGAAAGATGGTGGTGAAAATCACATTGTCGAAGCACAAGGACAAAATGTTGAGGTAGAATATGTTGAGGGAAAAAGATCCTTGATGATGAGAAAAGTTCTCTTGAAGCCAGAGAAAGAGGCAAAGAACCCAGCCCAAAGGAATAGTTTGTTTCAGACTGCTTGCAAGATTAAAGACAGGGTATGCAAAGTCATCGTGGACAGTGGTAGCACTGACAATGTCATTTCTACAGAGATGATAGAAAAGATGGAGATGGAGACTATTATACATCCAAGCCTATACAGAGTTTCATGGCTACAAAAAGGACATCAGGTAAATGTCACTAAACAGTGTTTACTTGAATTTAAAATAGGAGAATATAAAGATGAAATATTATGTGATGTCATTCCCATGGATGTTTGTCATATATTGTTGGGTAGACCATGGAAATATGACAAGAATGTAGTTCATGATGGGAGAAAGAACACATACACCCTGGAGAAGAATGGGATTACTCACATGTTGTTGCCAATTAAAGACAAAGAAGTAAAAATAGAACTAAGCAACATTGTACTTCTCATGAGTAGGAAGGAACTTCTTAATGAGGTTAAGAAGAAGGAAGACACTCAATTTATTGTGGTCATGAAGCCTAGAATTGTTTTGACCAGTACAAGGATAGATGATTTACCAGAAGAAATCCAAAAGTTTCTGGAAGAGTTTGTTGATATAGTAGTGGAAGAACTACCTTGTTCGTTGCCACCGATCAAAAGTATAAGTCATCACATTGATCTTATACCTGGAGCTAGTTTACCAAACAAAGCAGCATACAGGTTGACGCCGCAGGAGAATTAAGAAGTTAAGAAGTAGGTCCAGGACTTAATGGACAAAGGATTGGTTAGAGAGAGCTTGAGTCCATGTGCTATTCCAACAGTGCTCAGCCCAAAGAAAGATGGAGGTTGGAGGATGTGTACCGAATCAAGGGCGATCAATAAGATTACCATCAGATACCAATTTCCATTACCAAGGATGGACAATTTGATGGATTGCTTGAGTGGAGCAAGCGTTTTTTCAAAAACTGATTTGAAAAGCAGATATCATCAAATTCGTATGAGAGAAGGCAATGAATGGAAGACGGTGTTCAAGACGAATGAAGGGTTGTATGAATGGCTTGTTATTCCATTTGGATTAACAAGTGCACCTAGTACTTTCATGAAATTGATGAATGAAGTCCTGAAATATTTCATTGGGAAATTTGTCATCGTATATCTTGACGATATATTGATTTTCAGCAAGACAGAAGCCGAACACTTGAAGCATTTAGCTACAATGATGAGGAGATTACAACAAGAGAAATTGTTGATAAATATGAAGAAATCATCATTTATGAGGACAAAACTCATTTATTTGGGTTTTGTTATCTCTGCAAATGAGCTAAAAATGGATCTGGATAAGGTGGATGCAATTAAGAATTGGCCATCACCGAAGAATGTATTTGAAGTTCAAAGCTTCCATGGTTTAGCTAGTTTCTACAGGAAATTCATCCGAAATTTCAGTGGAATTAGCGCACCGATGATGGACACGATGAAGAAAAGACATAAATATTTTCACTGGACAGAAGAAGCATAGAAGAGTTTCAATCTGTTGAAGAAGAAGATCACTGAGCAACCAATTCTGGTTTTTCCAGATTTTAGCAAGACATTCCAGGTCAAGTGTGACGCAAGTGGATTTGCAATAGGAGTGGTATTGAGCCAAGACAACAAACCGATTGCATACTTCAGTGATAAATTGAATGAAGCAAAGGTCAAATACTCAACATATGATAAAGAATTATATGTTGTCATACAAGCGCTAAAGAAATGGAGACATTATTTGGTTCCTAAAGAGTTTGTTTTGGACAACGATAATCAGGCTTTGCAATTCGTGACTCAGCAGGACAAATTGAACCAAAAGCATGCTAAATAGGTTGAATGCATGCAAAATTTTACTTTTGTGACTAAGCATATTTCTGGAACTGCTAACAAAGTTGTTGATGCTTTGAGCAAGAAATGTTTGCTTATGCAGGAATTCAGAGTCAAAACTTTGGGTTTTGATAATCTCAAAGAAATGTATGAGGATGACCCAGATTTTAAGGAGGCATATGAGGCATCTGAGAATCTAGTTCTCATGGATAGAAGCCAGTGGACCGAATATATGATCCAAGATAGATTATTATTCAGGGGCAATCAATTATGTATTCCAAAATGCTCCATGAGGGAGAATTTGCTGAAAGAAAAACACAATGGAGGATTGGCCAGACATTTCGTTCATGACAAAATGTTCTCAAAGTTGAATGGTGCATATTTTTGGCTAGGTATGAGGAAAGATGTTAATAAATTTGTGGACAGATGCAAAATTTGTCAGCACACAAAAGGGAAAAGGCAGAACACAGGGTTATACCAACCATTACCCATACCAGAAAGGTCATGGGATGCAGTGAGCATGGATTTCATATTAGGACTTCTAAGGACACAAGGAGGATATGATTCAATCTTTGTGGTGGTAAATAGATTTTCCAAGATGGCACATTTTATACCATGCTAGAAAACCAGTGACACAACTCACATTGTGAACCTATTTTTCAAGGAAGTCGTCAGACTTCACGGCTTACCAAGGAGTATAGTTTCATATCGGGATACCAATTTCATGGGACATTTCTGGAGGACTTTATGGAAGAAGTTGGGGACAAGTTTATCTTTTATCTCAACTTATCATCCTCAGATGGATGGGCAGACATAAGTTGTGAACAAGAGCTTGGGAGATTTACTGAGGAGCCTAGTGACTGAACACCACATTCAGTGGGATCATATTCTACCACAAGTAGAATTTTCTTACAATGACTCATCCAACAGAAGCACAAGGTAGAGTCCATTCTAGATTGTATATGGAATGCAGCCAAGGGGAATTTCTAAATTGAAAGGTTCGGAATGAAATGAATTCAGAAGTGCTAGTGCAGAGGACTTTGCAGAAGCAATGAAGGAGCTTCATAGTTGAGTCAAGGAGTGATTGCAGAGCTCAAGCCAGGAGTATAAACATAGATCAGATCAACACAGGTGAGAACTTCAATTTGAAGTTAGTGATTTGATTCTTGCACATCTGATGAAGGAAAGTGTTAGGACCCTGAAATGTCCTTTTTCACTACACTTTTTGATCATTCAACCCTCTCATTTCCTAAGCTAAATGACTACTATAATGAGCACTGAGACCCTTTTTCCCAAGGTACGAACCTATTCGTCTTGATTTTATGTTTTCATTTACGTAGCATGTTTGATTGAATACGATTACATATTTTACCCATGAAATAATTCAACTAATGATCAAAATGATAGAATAGCCCACTTTGAGAATCGGGTCTCTGTTGTCACAGCTATACGCAATTCCTAGGAGCTATTACAGGATTGCTACAATGGATGCCCATCAATCCTGGAAGCTGTTATAGGACTTCTGCAACAAACGACCATCAATCTCAGAAGCTGTAACAACAGATTCCACCAGTCCTGTTGTGATATGACTGTTGCAACACCTATTGATTAGAATGTTGGCTCACGACATTGATGAAGGAGAATTCAAGATTTGATATTTATGATATCTAATGAACAGCCTGAGAATCTGGGGATTCTTAGGACTGCTCTATTTCTGAACACTGGTTGACTCTGACTTTAAATAGAAGAGCTTTTGTAATGTTAAGGTTGTTAGACTTTTGGCTTGAATAGAAGAAAGGAACGATTATTGTACTCCAACACCTTTATGGAAATCGAATGAAGAACTGGAATGAATTTCTTTAGCATTCTGTGATCTATCTCTTTGAGTGGATTCAATGAGAAAGAAAAGGCCCACCTTCTTCACCGATTCCCCTTTGTTTTGAATTCTAGATTTAGTTGTTTTCATTGCAATTGGTTTAAATGTTAGATGTTTCTGAATGCAACTACTGTTACAGTTTAGTCCCCTCCTGATAAATGAACATAACTTGTCTCATGAGAATTAGAAGTTAGTTGTTGATCATGGCTGGAGAGTTACTTTTCCTTTTTCTGCATTAAGTTTGAATCTTGTTTTGAAGAATTAAAAGTGTGAAGTATCTTCTCGCAATAAGTAGATTTCCCTTCAGCAATAGGATAGAATTTTTCTTGTAAAAGTAAATTAGAAAGTTAGATTAAGGTAGGCAATTCATGTTTTTTGTAGATTCATCAGTTTAGGTTGCAATTCTGACTTTAAGCTTGTAGCACTCCAGCTGTATCAGCACAATTGTGTCAACAATATTGTTTGTTTGTTTTTGTTAGAAGAACTTCCCTACTTCAATTAGATTAGAGACACTTCCATAATCTAGCATAGACTGTGCAGAATTATCTTGAAATAACAGACTTCCCTAGGTTGACAATTTATATTGAACACTTTGATTTTCCATTTAATTAGACAATTAAAGTGCCCAACATTTTGGCGCCATTGCCAGGGAAGATAATTGTAGATTTTGGTAAGCACACTAGTTTTTGTTTGGAATGAATAGTCAGCATGAATAACCAAATGTGAGAACGAACCCCCCAAAATACTAACATTGTAGGCACCAGAGGACATGGATGAAGAAATCCTAACATACTGGGAAGATAGAACATTGTTGAAGAGATTATAGCTCGAGCAGATACTTCTTCAGGATCAATTTTTCACCCTGCTAATCCTCCAAGAGGACGTGATCCACAGTCAGTTGAAATACCCCCTCTTGAAACATTGTTCTCATCAAGGATTGAAGATAAAGTTGTAGCTGAAAGCAAAGCTGAAGATTTCTCACCAACAAATCAGCAAGAAACACTAGAGAACATAGAGGATCAAGGCAGTATAGCCTCAAACCGAGAAAACCTAGAAGGAGTTGTTTATCAGATCAATGGTTGGATAGTCACTAAGGAAGAGTGAGACGTTGTTCATATTTAGTGGAACCAGAGAGAAAATATGGATAATCAAGGGGATAACGAAGGAGATCTCTACCAAGAGAATCCACAGAACAATGAGGATTAGGCAAACAATGAAAACACTATCTCTACCCTGGTTTTTCCTATTTCTGATGTTCCCACACGAGGGATGGCTCCTATGAAAAACATACCTCTCTCTACTCTCCCAAATTTTCATGGATTATCTACTGAAGATCCAGATGAGTTTTTGTTTGAATTTGACATTTTTTGTAGAAGCTATGACTACACTACCATTGCACAAAAGCTCAAATTGTTTGTAGCCACATTAAAAGGAAATGCGTTAAGATGGTTCATGAGCCTTGGAGGGGGAAAAATTTCAACATGGATACAAATGAGGCAGATTTTCCTGCACAAATACCAAGACTACTGTCGAACAAGGGAATGCAGAGAAGAGTTGTTCAAAATTTCACAGAAGGAGGACGAGACCCTTGAAGACTTTGTGGAGCGACTCCAATACAATCTACAATGGTCTAGCCATATGAATGTGAGTAAGGACATTCTGAAAACCATTTTGCTAAAAGGAGTTAGAGAAGATTTCTTAGATATGTTGAATATGCTTGGTAAAGGAGATATATCTAAGGAATCTTATGAGGACATTTTCAACCTCTGCAAAAGGTGTTCTCGAGGATCTACAAGGAATAAGTCAGCTACCAAGGATACTACTTTTTCAAGGGTACAAAAATTAGCAAATGGAAAAGCAACAAGAGAAGAAATAGGTAATATGTTAGAAGGTTTCAAAACAGAGATGATTAACTCTTTTTCCTCACAAATGGATACTTTGTAGGTCAAATAGAAACAAGTAGAACCAGAGCAAGTATTATGCATTTTATGTCCAAAATGCAAGAAGAAACACCCACCAAAGGAGTGCCCACTTAACAGTGTCCAGGTATGCCTTATTTCTGAATTAGACCATCCCACTGACCAATGTCCTTCTCTACCAGGGGTAAAAGCATCAATGAAGGCAACTAATGAAGAATAAGAGGTTGTCTATCTGATCACACAAAGAAGACAATGGCAGCCAAGAGGTTAACATATGAATTCTCAATTCTCTCCTCCAGCATTTAATTATTGGAACAATCAACTACCATATGGTCAGTCGAATGCTCCCCCTCCAAATCAAATGCCACCCTCTTATCAGGATCCCAATGCATGGTTACCTATGCCCCAACAACCGAATCACTATGGGAAATGGAACCCATATGGGAGAGGTCCTCAACAACAACTCAGTTATTCAATCCAACACCAACCAAAATTCTTTCAACAACAATTCCAACCTCCATACCAGCAGCAACAATTGCAATTGCCTCCCAATAACTCACCAAAAAATCCTCCCTTACGACCTCAAATGCCTGTGCAACCTAACCCAAACCCAAATAATAAGGCCATTCAGAACATAGACATACTTAATGTGCCAACCTTATCTATTACTCCTATGCCCTATGATGAAATACATTTAAGATCAGGGAGAATAGTTGAGCCAATAGTTGAAGATGCTCCATCTTCAGAATTAGATAAGGAATCAGGGGAGAAACCATCTGCTGATACAGAAGAAATTGACCAACCTATTCTAGAATCAACAGACCCACCATTCCCTGAGAGACTGAAAATTGTCAAGCCTATGGAATTACCATCTTTCAATCTCCTTGGAGAATTGCAAAATCTGCACATTAATATTCCACTACTGTAAGCAATAAGGGATGTCCTTATTTATGAAAAGACTGTGCAGGATCTCTGTATCAGAAAACCTGGAAGAAAACCTAAAGATCCCCTCACTGTGCATGTAGTGGGGGATTTGTCTGAGCTAATGCTAGGAAAAACAACACCTATTAAATATGGCGACCCATGAAATCCAACTATCACAGTTAAAATTGAACAGACATCTATTCAGCATGTATTAGTTGATTTAGGGGCAGCAATTAACATCATGCCAATAGAAACTACGCAGTTGCTGCAACTCGAAACAAAAATCTGACCTACTCCTACTGTTCTAGAATTAGTTGATCGCTCCACCATCAGACTAGAAGGAGTAATCGATGACTTAGTAATTTCAGTAGACTCATGAGAGTATCCTGTTGATTTTGTCATGTTGCAGCCCAGATCCAGTCTAGGAGGCCATCCTCTAATTCTGGGATGACCATGGTTAGCCACAACTGACTCCTTCATAGGTTGTCGATCTGGTTCTATGACCATCTTTGATGGTCATGATACAAAAAAACTTACCCTGTATCCTCATGCTACACCTAGTGCAGAACCTAAAAACTCTTTATGGATGGACACTGAGGCTGAAAGTGTTATGCCTATGCTAACTATAGGAAAGGCCCCGAGTTTCAAGGACGAGACAGAGAATGAGTTAATCAACTTTTTTATCTGTGACCCCTCTACTATTACACAACACACACACCATCAATTGATTAGATTCTTTGACCCTATGGTCCCAAAAGAAATGAACTTGGAAACTGCTGACATTCAGAGTGATTCAGCTGTAACAACAGTCACTATAACAGCAGATGATGAAACAGTAACAGCCAAATCATTTCCTAAAATCAGTTCCAAGAGCGTTGTTGTGGAAATCGAACATGTAAAAACCTTGAACATCAATCCCGATCTCTCCAGCGCTGAAACTCGCCGACTAATGAGTTTATTGATTGGAAATAAATAATCATTTACATGGGATTACATGGATATGAAAGGCATCCCTTTTGAGCTATTCACCCACCATATATACATCAAAGAAGAATGTCGACCCATTTGCCAACCGCAAAGGAGGATGAACCCAAACCTTAAAGAAATTGTTAAAGAAGAACTTCAGAAACTTCTTAACGCCGGATTCATCTATCCTATATCAAATAGTGAGTGGGTATCACCATTTTTTATTGAGCCTAAAAATAATGGTAAGTGGAGAGTGTGTGTGGATTATCAAGCCCTGAATAAGGCAACGCATAAGGATCATTTCCCTCTGCCATTTATTGATCAGGTTTTAGATAACTTAGCCGAAAAGAAATATTTTTCTTTCCTAGATGGATTCAGTGGCTATAACCAGATACAAATTGCCCCACAGGACCAAGATAAGACCACCTTTACCATCCCCTGGGGAAAATTTTCCTACAAGGTTCTCCCATTTGGCTTGTGTAATGCACCAGCCACTTTCCAGAGAGCTGTGATTGGTATTTTATTTGATATGGTGAATGATTGTATGGAAATATTCATGGATGACTTTACTCCTTATGGGACTGATTTTGAAGATGCTTTGTCTAATCTGGAGAAGGTGCTCAAAAGATGTAAATAGTCTCATCTCTCTTTAAGTACAGAAAAGTGTCATATGATGATGCACGAAGGGGTAGTGCTGGGACACTTCATCTCTTATGCAAGAATTCAGGTAGATCCATCCAAAATCCAGGTAATTTTGGACATTCCAACTCCATCAACTCAGAAAGAGGTAAGAATTTTTTTAGGACATGTTGGGTATTACAGAAGATTCATAAAACAATTCTCTAAACTTGCCTCTCCATTGTTTTTCTTACTAACAAAAGATGTTAACTTTCATTGGATTGACGACTGTGAATTGTCTTTTGCAGACCTCAAACATAGATTGTCTACAGCTCCCATCTTGAGACGACCCAATTGGTCTCTACCTTTTCACATTTATTCAGATGCCTCAGACACTGCAATTGGTGCAGTACTAGGGCAAAAAGAGGACAAAGAACCCTATGTTATCTACTATATTAGCAAGAACATGGTTCCTGCTGAGTTAAATTACACAGTTACTAAAAGAGAATTCTTGGCAGTAGTATATGCAATCAATAAATCCAGGCATTATGTAACTGGTTATCCAACCTTTATCCATACTTATCATACAACCATAAAATATCTAATGAATAAACCTATTACTAATGCCCGAGTGATAAGATGGTTGTTACTGCTGCAAGAATTTGACATTACTATAGTGGATAGACCAGGAAAAGAAAATGTGGTTGTTGATTTTCTCTCAGGATTACATATAAATGATGATAATTCACCTATAGACGATTTGTTTCCTGATGAACATTTGTTTGTAGTATCTGCTCACTCACCCTGGTATGTAGACATTGCTAATTATCTGGTTGCAGAGAAGGTACCTCCCCACCTATCTCCTAGGGAAAGAAGGAAAATTATTCAAAAGAGTGTCAGGTACAATTGGATAGGAGGATACCTCTTCTACACAGGCCTGGACCAAGAAATCAGGAGATGTGTGAGGGATGATGAGGTTTATGATCTGCTGAAAGCTTGCCATGATGGCCCTTGTGAGGGTAATTTTGCTGCAAAAAGGACCGGGAGTAAAGTTTTAAGGATGGGCTATTACTGGCCCAACATATTTCAAAATGCCAAGAATTATGTCCAAGCTTGTGACAATTTCCAACGCATGGGTCAGCCAACTCACAGGGATGAGATTCCACTCCAGCCTCAGGTAGTGTCAAATCCTTTTGAAAGATGGGCCATGGATTTTGTAGGACCCATTCATCCACCTTCCAATCATAAATTTTATATATTGGTCTGTACAGACTACATGACCAAGTGGGTGGAGGCAAAAGAACTTATCAGAGCATCAGAAGAGGCTATTTTAGCATTCTTGTTTGAAAATATATTTTTTAGGTTTGGCGTTCCCAGAGAACTGGTCACTGATGGAGGACCCCCTTTCACATCACATAAATTTGAAGCTCTACTCAATAAATATCATGTTTTACATAGAATATCTTCTCCATACCATCCACAAGGCAATGGCCAAGTGGAAAGCACCAACAAATTTATCGAAGCCATTCTTACTGAAATAGTGAGAGAAAATCATAAGGATTGGTCTGATAGACTCCATGAATCTCTATGGGCTTACCGAACTAATTGAAGGAGCACAATTGGGTTTTCTCCTTATGAGCTGGTATATGGAAAAAGCCCTGTTTTCCCCATTGAATTCGAAATCAAAACCTTAAGAACTGCATCAGCAGTCAACCTCAACTTGAATGTGGCACAGAAAGGCAGACTACAGCAGCTCAATGAGCTTGATGAAAAGTGTTTGGATGCCATCCATCACACCATAGTGATTCAACAACAAAGAACAAAATGGCATGACCGAATCATTAAGAACAAATTATTCCAGAAAGGAGATTGGCCTCTGTTGTATGATTCACGCTTTAAGGAATTTCAAGGTAAGTTGCGTACATAATGGCTAGGGCCTTACGAGGTATACACAGTATTTCCTAATGGGACAGTCAGGTTGATTACTATTGATGGATCCAATACACAACTACATACAAATGGTCATCTCCTGCGTCTGTATCAATGTCCACTGTCCAAGGAAGAATTCAAAACTAGTTGTACAATTGATACAGATTATCAAATATTGAATGGAACAAAGCTTGCTCCTTCCCCATATGAACTTTAGGACTTCATTTGCTCAGACTTTGTATATAAATAATCTCAACAAAATTTGCATTTCTCTATTTTTTTTTTGTTTTTTTTGTTTTGGAAAATTTTCTATTTTCTTTTACTATGCTAATAAAGCCTTGGAAGGTATCAAGCAATTATGTGTGTTCAAGTAGATTGATGAACAAAAGGAACGATGAGTTCATGGAATTTTAAAAACTTCCTAGAATCGAAGTAAGGAAGCATTTGGCCGAATTCAATGTTGTTACACCTTTTCCCCATAAATTGGCCGATCTCCTTGCTGTTACACCTTTTTCTGATAAATTGGCCGAATTCAATGTTGTTACACCTTCCTCTGACATTTTTGAAAATGAACCTACTGATACACTAATTATTGTTGTGCTTTCTTTCCACTTCACTCTTTATTTTTGTCGAAGTTGCGGCTCCAGCCCTCCAATCTTCCGTGCAACAACACCTCTGATTAGACATTATTGATGCTTTCTATCATAAAATATTACTTCATTATGACGTAACTTCACATTCGGCGGTATTCAGTTGGCTCACTACAGTAAGGTCTACGATTTTGCACAAGTCATCATTTCTCTCACAATCAGTCATCATGCCATCTATTTTGCACCATTCCAACGACAGTTGGATTGTGCGGTTACTCCAACAGGTAGTTATGTGCGGTAATATTTGAGGTACGTATTTAATCCTATGTGTTCAAGTAATGAAGATCTAAAAGCATGATTTCCTATTTACTAACCGGTTACACCTGGAGCCAATCTGCTTAGTTGGGGGGAAATGTAAATCTAGCCATTCATTTCGAAGTTTATACACACCTCCACCACCTTTCCACCACACTTCTTTTAACTAAGACATTGTATTCTCTCTGCAAATCATGTTCGAGCTTATTGCATCTCTGATTGAAGTGATATCTTCTCCTCCTATGTGCTTGTAACTCTCAAGAAACATCATGGGAGGATTGGCTGTGAGACATGAACCCGCAACTATGGACAGTTTACTGCTACACCTAGAGGCCTGCCAAATATTTCTTCAAGTAGGTTGGATATCATATTTTAAGAAATTGAAAGAGTTTAGTGAGGACGAAGTATTGGAATTCAGTCAAAATCTTATTGAAGGGTACTCAATGGTGAATGGGGTAAGGATTCCAGTAACAGAAGCAAGCATTGTTGCTGTAACAGGATTGCCAAGAACAGGAGACCGATGGTTTAATAGGAAAACACATATCTCAGATGCACAGAAGGGGTTCCTCGTCAACACTGAGTGAGTTCATAACAAGGGCAGAAGTGTAGACATCAATTCCCTACCAGAGCCATGGGGGAAAGTTTCAAAATTTCTTAAAAGGTACATCACCTATGAAGGCAGATACCAAGTTGTTTATTTTTCTGATTTCATCTTATTATCACATCTACGACATCAAAAATTGATAAACATCCCTTATTATCTCCTACAATCATTGCATAACATGCCCCGTTTTGTAAAAAAATCCAAGAGCCCCAAGAATTGTGTTTCTAATCACAGACTCATCGGCCTATTAATTCGCAGAGGTATGGGCATTTCTAATAACCCATTACCTGTTGTAGCAGCCTAGCCACAGTCTAAAAATCCAGAAAGGACTGCACCAGTCCTTGAAACTGCAACCCATGGACCTCTTCCAGAGTCTTTACCCTCGGCTGCAAGAACAACCAAAACTCTTATTGTCACTGCCCATAAGACACCTCAGAAGAGTAACTGTGTAACCCGAAGCCATCCTAGCACCACACAGACATGCCTCGATGAATTTGCAATACAACAGCCTTTAGTTTTGTAAAAACAAATAGATGAGGAGCAAACCGCTTGACCACAATCACAACACTTGGCCGATACACCGATTATTGAAATCCAACTCCCTGCCTTGGATAAGAAAAACCCTGCTCCTACCTCTACATTACCTCAAAAGAGAGAACAGATAGCACGGTCCTCAATACCATCAAGACCGTTTAACCCCTCTGATGAGGCACCAACCATCACACAGACCACTCCTATTGCTTCTACAATCACACAGGATTCTCCTATTACTGCTACAGTTGATCAAGCACCTACTAGCACTACCTGTGCATTTTCGCAGAAAAGGAAATGTCCATTCAAAGCAAAAACCTCAGATGTCCATTGGTAAAATTGGATCAACATCAAATCAGAATCCTCTGGTTGCTGCAACAGAGAATTCTCCAGGGGTACGAATACTAGGTTTTACCTTATACCTAGAACTGCAAGAAACTATCTTCTCCTTTCAAAGCAAATGTGCTCAATTCCTAGCATAATCATCGGTGCTACCCGATGATTCTACAGATCCTATGTCCATTGACGAAATCCAAATTATCTTTGACCCTGGTATACCAGAATGTCCTCCTTGTGTGATTGAGGAATAACATCTTGTTCCTCCTCCAGTAGCAAAGAAAAGGACCACTACTTTCATTTCTACTTTACCTAGGAGAAAAACCAAGTCCACCAAGTCTGTTGAAGCTGCAATTGGAAAGAAAAATATGGAGCAGACCGTTCCTATTCTATGTCCACTATTCCCTATGGTTGATGCAGAGACACTTCCAAAAGAATCAACTGTCCATGT
>ML778239.1:752028-766972 GCA_009831015.1 Picea engelmannii | reverse complement strand
GGTAAATGTCACTAAACAGTGTTTACTTGAATTTAAAATAGGAGAATATAAAGATGAAATATTATGTGATGTCATTCCCATGGATGTTTGTCATATATTGTTGGGTAGACCATGGAAATATGACAAGAATGTAGTTCATGATGGGAGAAAGAACACATACACCCTGGAGAAGAATGGGATTACTCACATGTTGTTGCCAATTAAAGACAAAGAAGTAAAAATAGAACTAAGCAACATTGTACTTCTCATGAGTAGGAAGGAACTTCTTAATGAGGTTAAGAAGAAGGAAGACACTCAATTTATTGTGGTCATGAAGCCTAGAATTGTTTTGACCAGTACAAGGATAGATGATTTACCAGAAGAAATCCAAAAGTTTCTGGAAGAGTTTGTTGATATAGTAGTGGAAGAACTACCTTGTTCGTTGCCACCGATCAAAAGTATAAGTCATCACATTGATCTTATACCTGGAGCTAGTTTACCAAACAAAGCAGCATACAGGTTGACGCCGCAGGAGAATTAAGAAGTTAAGAAGTAGGTCCAGGACTTAATGGACAAAGGATTGGTTAGAGAGAGCTTGAGTCCATGTGCTATTCCAACAGTGCTCAGCCCAAAGAAAGATGGAGGTTGGAGGATGTGTACCGAATCAAGGGCGATCAATAAGATTACCATCAGATACCAATTTCCATTACCAAGGATGGACAATTTGATGGATTGCTTGAGTGGAGCAAGCGTTTTTTCAAAAACTGATTTGAAAAGCAGATATCATCAAATTCGTATGAGAGAAGGCAATGAATGGAAGACGGTGTTCAAGACGAATGAAGGGTTGTATGAATGGCTTGTTATTCCATTTGGATTAACAAGTGCACCTAGTACTTTCATGAAATTGATGAATGAAGTCCTGAAATATTTCATTGGGAAATTTGTCATCGTATATCTTGACGATATATTGATTTTCAGCAAGACAGAAGCCGAACACTTGAAGCATTTAGCTACAATGATGAGGAGATTACAACAAGAGAAATTGTTGATAAATATGAAGAAATCATCATTTATGAGGACAAAACTCATTTATTTGGGTTTTGTTATCTCTGCAAATGAGCTAAAAATGGATCTGGATAAGGTGGATGCAATTAAGAATTGGCCATCACCGAAGAATGTATTTGAAGTTCAAAGCTTCCATGGTTTAGCTAGTTTCTACAGGAAATTCATCCGAAATTTCAGTGGAATTAGCGCACCGATGATGGACACGATGAAGAAAAGACATAAATATTTTCACTGGACAGAAGAAGCATAGAAGAGTTTCAATCTGTTGAAGAAGAAGATCACTGAGCAACCAATTCTGGTTTTTCCAGATTTTAGCAAGACATTCCAGGTCAAGTGTGACGCAAGTGGATTTGCAATAGGAGTGGTATTGAGCCAAGACAACAAACCGATTGCATACTTCAGTGATAAATTGAATGAAGCAAAGGTCAAATACTCAACATATGATAAAGAATTATATGTTGTCATACAAGCGCTAAAGAAATGGAGACATTATTTGGTTCCTAAAGAGTTTGTTTTGGACAACGATAATCAGGCTTTGCAATTCGTGACTCAGCAGGACAAATTGAACCAAAAGCATGCTAAATAGGTTGAATGCATGCAAAATTTTACTTTTGTGACTAAGCATATTTCTGGAACTGCTAACAAAGTTGTTGATGCTTTGAGCAAGAAATGTTTGCTTATGCAGGAATTCAGAGTCAAAACTTTGGGTTTTGATAATCTCAAAGAAATGTATGAGGATGACCCAGATTTTAAGGAGGCATATGAGGCATCTGAGAATCTAGTTCTCATGGATAGAAGCCAGTGGACCGAATATATGATCCAAGATAGATTATTATTCAGGGGCAATCAATTATGTATTCCAAAATGCTCCATGAGGGAGAATTTGCTGAAAGAAAAACACAATGGAGGATTGGCCAGACATTTCGTTCATGACAAAATGTTCTCAAAGTTGAATGGTGCATATTTTTGGCTAGGTATGAGGAAAGATGTTAATAAATTTGTGGACAGATGCAAAATTTGTCAGCACACAAAAGGGAAAAGGCAGAACACAGGGTTATACCAACCATTACCCATACCAGAAAGGTCATGGGATGCAGTGAGCATGGATTTCATATTAGGACTTCTAAGGACACAAGGAGGATATGATTCAATCTTTGTGGTGGTAAATAGATTTTCCAAGATGGCACATTTTATACCATGCTAGAAAACCAGTGACACAACTCACATTGTGAACCTATTTTTCAAGGAAGTCGTCAGACTTCACGGCTTACCAAGGAGTATAGTTTCATATCGGGATACCAATTTCATGGGACATTTCTGGAGGACTTTATGGAAGAAGTTGGGGACAAGTTTATCTTTTATCTCAACTTATCATCCTCAGATGGATGGGCAGACATAAGTTGTGAACAAGAGCTTGGGAGATTTACTGAGGAGCCTAGTGACTGAACACCACATTCAGTGGGATCATATTCTACCACAAGTAGAATTTTCTTACAATGACTCATCCAACAGAAGCACAAGGTAGAGTCCATTCTAGATTGTATATGGAATGCAGCCAAGGGGAATTTCTAAATTGAAAGGTTCGGAATGAAATGAATTCAGAAGTGCTAGTGCAGAGGACTTTGCAGAAGCAATGAAGGAGCTTCATAGTTGAGTCAAGGAGTGATTGCAGAGCTCAAGCCAGGAGTATAAACATAGATCAGATCAACACAGGTGAGAACTTCAATTTGAAGTTAGTGATTTGATTCTTGCACATCTGATGAAGGAAAGTGTTAGGACCCTGAAATGTCCTTTTTCACTACACTTTTTGATCATTCAACCCTCTCATTTCCTAAGCTAAATGACTACTATAATGAGCACTGAGACCCTTTTTCCCAAGGTACGAACCTATTCGTCTTGATTTTATGTTTTCATTTACGTAGCATGTTTGATTGAATACGATTACATATTTTACCCATGAAATAATTCAACTAATGATCAAAATGATAGAATAGCCCACTTTGAGAATCGGGTCTCTGTTGTCACAGCTATACGCAATTCCTAGGAGCTATTACAGGATTGCTACAATGGATGCCCATCAATCCTGGAAGCTGTTATAGGACTTCTGCAACAAACGACCATCAATCTCAGAAGCTGTAACAACAGATTCCACCAGTCCTGTTGTGATATGACTGTTGCAACACCTATTGATTAGAATGTTGGCTCACGACATTGATGAAGGAGAATTCAAGATTTGATATTTATGATATCTAATGAACAGCCTGAGAATCTGGGGATTCTTAGGACTGCTCTATTTCTGAACACTGGTTGACTCTGACTTTAAATAGAAGAGCTTTTGTAATGTTAAGGTTGTTAGACTTTTGGCTTGAATAGAAGAAAGGAACGATTATTGTACTCCAACACCTTTATGGAAATCGAATGAAGAACTGGAATGAATTTCTTTAGCATTCTGTGATCTATCTCTTTGAGTGGATTCAATGAGAAAGAAAAGGCCCACCTTCTTCACCGATTCCCCTTTGTTTTGAATTCTAGATTTAGTTGTTTTCATTGCAATTGGTTTAAATGTTAGATGTTTCTGAATGCAACTACTGTTACAGTTTAGTCCCCTCCTGATAAATGAACATAACTTGTCTCATGAGAATTAGAAGTTAGTTGTTGATCATGGCTGGAGAGTTACTTTTCCTTTTTCTGCATTAAGTTTGAATCTTGTTTTGAAGAATTAAAAGTGTGAAGTATCTTCTCGCAATAAGTAGATTTCCCTTCAGCAATAGGATAGAATTTTTCTTGTAAAAGTAAATTAGAAAGTTAGATTAAGGTAGGCAATTCATGTTTTTTGTAGATTCATCAGTTTAGGTTGCAATTCTGACTTTAAGCTTGTAGCACTCCAGCTGTATCAGCACAATTGTGTCAACAATATTGTTTGTTTGTTTTTGTTAGAAGAACTTCCCTACTTCAATTAGATTAGAGACACTTCCATAATCTAGCATAGACTGTGCAGAATTATCTTGAAATAACAGACTTCCCTAGGTTGACAATTTATATTGAACACTTTGATTTTCCATTTAATTAGACAATTAAAGTGCCCAACATTTTGGCGCCATTGCCAGGGAAGATAATTGTAGATTTTGGTAAGCACACTAGTTTTTGTTTGGAATGAATAGTCAGCATGAATAACCAAATGTGAGAACGAACCCCCCAAAATACTAACATTGTAGGCACCAGAGGACATGGATGAAGAAATCCTAACATACTGGGAAGATAGAACATTGTTGAAGAGATTATAGCTCGAGCAGATACTTCTTCAGGATCAATTTTTCACCCTGCTAATCCTCCAAGAGGACGTGATCCACAGTCAGTTGAAATACCCCCTCTTGAAACATTGTTCTCATCAAGGATTGAAGATAAAGTTGTAGCTGAAAGCAAAGCTGAAGATTTCTCACCAACAAATCAGCAAGAAACACTAGAGAACATAGAGGATCAAGGCAGTATAGCCTCAAACCGAGAAAACCTAGAAGGAGTTGTTTATCAGATCAATGGTTGGATAGTCACTAAGGAAGAGTGAGACGTTGTTCATATTTAGTGGAACCAGAGAGAAAATATGGATAATCAAGGGGATAACGAAGGAGATCTCTACCAAGAGAATCCACAGAACAATGAGGATTAGGCAAACAATGAAAACACTATCTCTACCCTGGTTTTTCCTATTTCTGATGTTCCCACACGAGGGATGGCTCCTATGAAAAACATACCTCTCTCTACTCTCCCAAATTTTCATGGATTATCTACTGAAGATCCAGATGAGTTTTTGTTTGAATTTGACATTTTTTGTAGAAGCTATGACTACACTACCATTGCACAAAAGCTCAAATTGTTTGTAGCCACATTAAAAGGAAATGCGTTAAGATGGTTCATGAGCCTTGGAGGGGGAAAAATTTCAACATGGATACAAATGAGGCAGATTTTCCTGCACAAATACCAAGACTACTGTCGAACAAGGGAATGCAGAGAAGAGTTGTTCAAAATTTCACAGAAGGAGGACGAGACCCTTGAAGACTTTGTGGAGCGACTCCAATACAATCTACAATGGTCTAGCCATATGAATGTGAGTAAGGACATTCTGAAAACCATTTTGCTAAAAGGAGTTAGAGAAGATTTCTTAGATATGTTGAATATGCTTGGTAAAGGAGATATATCTAAGGAATCTTATGAGGACATTTTCAACCTCTGCAAAAGGTGTTCTCGAGGATCTACAAGGAATAAGTCAGCTACCAAGGATACTACTTTTTCAAGGGTACAAAAATTAGCAAATGGAAAAGCAACAAGAGAAGAAATAGGTAATATGTTAGAAGGTTTCAAAACAGAGATGATTAACTCTTTTTCCTCACAAATGGATACTTTGTAGGTCAAATAGAAACAAGTAGAACCAGAGCAAGTATTATGCATTTTATGTCCAAAATGCAAGAAGAAACACCCACCAAAGGAGTGCCCACTTAACAGTGTCCAGGTATGCCTTATTTCTGAATTAGACCATCCCACTGACCAATGTCCTTCTCTACCAGGGGTAAAAGCATCAATGAAGGCAACTAATGAAGAATAAGAGGTTGTCTATCTGATCACACAAAGAAGACAATGGCAGCCAAGAGGTTAACATATGAATTCTCAATTCTCTCCTCCAGCATTTAATTATTGGAACAATCAACTACCATATGGTCAGTCGAATGCTCCCCCTCCAAATCAAATGCCACCCTCTTATCAGGATCCCAATGCATGGTTACCTATGCCCCAACAACCGAATCACTATGGGAAATGGAACCCATATGGGAGAGGTCCTCAACAACAACTCAGTTATTCAATCCAACACCAACCAAAATTCTTTCAACAACAATTCCAACCTCCATACCAGCAGCAACAATTGCAATTGCCTCCCAATAACTCACCAAAAAATCCTCCCTTACGACCTCAAATGCCTGTGCAACCTAACCCAAACCCAAATAATAAGGCCATTCAGAACATAGACATACTTAATGTGCCAACCTTATCTATTACTCCTATGCCCTATGATGAAATACATTTAAGATCAGGGAGAATAGTTGAGCCAATAGTTGAAGATGCTCCATCTTCAGAATTAGATAAGGAATCAGGGGAGAAACCATCTGCTGATACAGAAGAAATTGACCAACCTATTCTAGAATCAACAGACCCACCATTCCCTGAGAGACTGAAAATTGTCAAGCCTATGGAATTACCATCTTTCAATCTCCTTGGAGAATTGCAAAATCTGCACATTAATATTCCACTACTGTAAGCAATAAGGGATGTCCTTATTTATGAAAAGACTGTGCAGGATCTCTGTATCAGAAAACCTGGAAGAAAACCTAAAGATCCCCTCACTGTGCATGTAGTGGGGGATTTGTCTGAGCTAATGCTAGGAAAAACAACACCTATTAAATATGGCGACCCATGAAATCCAACTATCACAGTTAAAATTGAACAGACATCTATTCAGCATGTATTAGTTGATTTAGGGGCAGCAATTAACATCATGCCAATAGAAACTACGCAGTTGCTGCAACTCGAAACAAAAATCTGACCTACTCCTACTGTTCTAGAATTAGTTGATCGCTCCACCATCAGACTAGAAGGAGTAATCGATGACTTAGTAATTTCAGTAGACTCATGAGAGTATCCTGTTGATTTTGTCATGTTGCAGCCCAGATCCAGTCTAGGAGGCCATCCTCTAATTCTGGGATGACCATGGTTAGCCACAACTGACTCCTTCATAGGTTGTCGATCTGGTTCTATGACCATCTTTGATGGTCATGATACAAAAAAACTTACCCTGTATCCTCATGCTACACCTAGTGCAGAACCTAAAAACTCTTTATGGATGGACACTGAGGCTGAAAGTGTTATGCCTATGCTAACTATAGGAAAGGCCCCGAGTTTCAAGGACGAGACAGAGAATGAGTTAATCAACTTTTTTATCTGTGACCCCTCTACTATTACACAACACACACACCATCAATTGATTAGATTCTTTGACCCTATGGTCCCAAAAGAAATGAACTTGGAAACTGCTGACATTCAGAGTGATTCAGCTGTAACAACAGTCACTATAACAGCAGATGATGAAACAGTAACAGCCAAATCATTTCCTAAAATCAGTTCCAAGAGCGTTGTTGTGGAAATCGAACATGTAAAAACCTTGAACATCAATCCCGATCTCTCCAGCGCTGAAACTCGCCGACTAATGAGTTTATTGATTGGAAATAAATAATCATTTACATGGGATTACATGGATATGAAAGGCATCCCTTTTGAGCTATTCACCCACCATATATACATCAAAGAAGAATGTCGACCCATTTGCCAACCGCAAAGGAGGATGAACCCAAACCTTAAAGAAATTGTTAAAGAAGAACTTCAGAAACTTCTTAACGCCGGATTCATCTATCCTATATCAAATAGTGAGTGGGTATCACCATTTTTTATTGAGCCTAAAAATAATGGTAAGTGGAGAGTGTGTGTGGATTATCAAGCCCTGAATAAGGCAACGCATAAGGATCATTTCCCTCTGCCATTTATTGATCAGGTTTTAGATAACTTAGCCGAAAAGAAATATTTTTCTTTCCTAGATGGATTCAGTGGCTATAACCAGATACAAATTGCCCCACAGGACCAAGATAAGACCACCTTTACCATCCCCTGGGGAAAATTTTCCTACAAGGTTCTCCCATTTGGCTTGTGTAATGCACCAGCCACTTTCCAGAGAGCTGTGATTGGTATTTTATTTGATATGGTGAATGATTGTATGGAAATATTCATGGATGACTTTACTCCTTATGGGACTGATTTTGAAGATGCTTTGTCTAATCTGGAGAAGGTGCTCAAAAGATGTAAATAGTCTCATCTCTCTTTAAGTACAGAAAAGTGTCATATGATGATGCACGAAGGGGTAGTGCTGGGACACTTCATCTCTTATGCAAGAATTCAGGTAGATCCATCCAAAATCCAGGTAATTTTGGACATTCCAACTCCATCAACTCAGAAAGAGGTAAGAATTTTTTTAGGACATGTTGGGTATTACAGAAGATTCATAAAACAATTCTCTAAACTTGCCTCTCCATTGTTTTTCTTACTAACAAAAGATGTTAACTTTCATTGGATTGACGACTGTGAATTGTCTTTTGCAGACCTCAAACATAGATTGTCTACAGCTCCCATCTTGAGACGACCCAATTGGTCTCTACCTTTTCACATTTATTCAGATGCCTCAGACACTGCAATTGGTGCAGTACTAGGGCAAAAAGAGGACAAAGAACCCTATGTTATCTACTATATTAGCAAGAACATGGTTCCTGCTGAGTTAAATTACACAGTTACTAAAAGAGAATTCTTGGCAGTAGTATATGCAATCAATAAATCCAGGCATTATGTAACTGGTTATCCAACCTTTATCCATACTTATCATACAACCATAAAATATCTAATGAATAAACCTATTACTAATGCCCGAGTGATAAGATGGTTGTTACTGCTGCAAGAATTTGACATTACTATAGTGGATAGACCAGGAAAAGAAAATGTGGTTGTTGATTTTCTCTCAGGATTACATATAAATGATGATAATTCACCTATAGACGATTTGTTTCCTGATGAACATTTGTTTGTAGTATCTGCTCACTCACCCTGGTATGTAGACATTGCTAATTATCTGGTTGCAGAGAAGGTACCTCCCCACCTATCTCCTAGGGAAAGAAGGAAAATTATTCAAAAGAGTGTCAGGTACAATTGGATAGGAGGATACCTCTTCTACACAGGCCTGGACCAAGAAATCAGGAGATGTGTGAGGGATGATGAGGTTTATGATCTGCTGAAAGCTTGCCATGATGGCCCTTGTGAGGGTAATTTTGCTGCAAAAAGGACCGGGAGTAAAGTTTTAAGGATGGGCTATTACTGGCCCAACATATTTCAAAATGCCAAGAATTATGTCCAAGCTTGTGACAATTTCCAACGCATGGGTCAGCCAACTCACAGGGATGAGATTCCACTCCAGCCTCAGGTAGTGTCAAATCCTTTTGAAAGATGGGCCATGGATTTTGTAGGACCCATTCATCCACCTTCCAATCATAAATTTTATATATTGGTCTGTACAGACTACATGACCAAGTGGGTGGAGGCAAAAGAACTTATCAGAGCATCAGAAGAGGCTATTTTAGCATTCTTGTTTGAAAATATATTTTTTAGGTTTGGCGTTCCCAGAGAACTGGTCACTGATGGAGGACCCCCTTTCACATCACATAAATTTGAAGCTCTACTCAATAAATATCATGTTTTACATAGAATATCTTCTCCATACCATCCACAAGGCAATGGCCAAGTGGAAAGCACCAACAAATTTATCGAAGCCATTCTTACTGAAATAGTGAGAGAAAATCATAAGGATTGGTCTGATAGACTCCATGAATCTCTATGGGCTTACCGAACTAATTGAAGGAGCACAATTGGGTTTTCTCCTTATGAGCTGGTATATGGAAAAAGCCCTGTTTTCCCCATTGAATTCGAAATCAAAACCTTAAGAACTGCATCAGCAGTCAACCTCAACTTGAATGTGGCACAGAAAGGCAGACTACAGCAGCTCAATGAGCTTGATGAAAAGTGTTTGGATGCCATCCATCACACCATAGTGATTCAACAACAAAGAACAAAATGGCATGACCGAATCATTAAGAACAAATTATTCCAGAAAGGAGATTGGCCTCTGTTGTATGATTCACGCTTTAAGGAATTTCAAGGTAAGTTGCGTACATAATGGCTAGGGCCTTACGAGGTATACACAGTATTTCCTAATGGGACAGTCAGGTTGATTACTATTGATGGATCCAATACACAACTACATACAAATGGTCATCTCCTGCGTCTGTATCAATGTCCACTGTCCAAGGAAGAATTCAAAACTAGTTGTACAATTGATACAGATTATCAAATATTGAATGGAACAAAGCTTGCTCCTTCCCCATATGAACTTTAGGACTTCATTTGCTCAGACTTTGTATATAAATAATCTCAACAAAATTTGCATTTCTCTATTTTTTTTTTGTTTTTTTTGTTTTGGAAAATTTTCTATTTTCTTTTACTATGCTAATAAAGCCTTGGAAGGTATCAAGCAATTATGTGTGTTCAAGTAGATTGATGAACAAAAGGAACGATGAGTTCATGGAATTTTAAAAACTTCCTAGAATCGAAGTAAGGAAGCATTTGGCCGAATTCAATGTTGTTACACCTTTTCCCCATAAATTGGCCGATCTCCTTGCTGTTACACCTTTTTCTGATAAATTGGCCGAATTCAATGTTGTTACACCTTCCTCTGACATTTTTGAAAATGAACCTACTGATACACTAATTATTGTTGTGCTTTCTTTCCACTTCACTCTTTATTTTTGTCGAAGTTGCGGCTCCAGCCCTCCAATCTTCCGTGCAACAACACCTCTGATTAGACATTATTGATGCTTTCTATCATAAAATATTACTTCATTATGACGTAACTTCACATTCGGCGGTATTCAGTTGGCTCACTACAGTAAGGTCTACGATTTTGCACAAGTCATCATTTCTCTCACAATCAGTCATCATGCCATCTATTTTGCACCATTCCAACGACAGTTGGATTGTGCGGTTACTCCAACAGGTAGTTATGTGCGGTAATATTTGAGGTACGTATTTAATCCTATGTGTTCAAGTAATGAAGATCTAAAAGCATGATTTCCTATTTACTAACCGGTTACACCTGGAGCCAATCTGCTTAGTTGGGGGGAAATGTAAATCTAGCCATTCATTTCGAAGTTTATACACACCTCCACCACCTTTCCACCACACTTCTTTTAACTAAGACATTGTATTCTCTCTGCAAATCATGTTCGAGCTTATTGCATCTCTGATTGAAGTGATATCTTCTCCTCCTATGTGCTTGTAACTCTCAAGAAACATCATGGGAGGATTGGCTGTGAGACATGAACCCGCAACTATGGACAGTTTACTGCTACACCTAGAGGCCTGCCAAATATTTCTTCAAGTAGGTTGGATATCATATTTTAAGAAATTGAAAGAGTTTAGTGAGGACGAAGTATTGGAATTCAGTCAAAATCTTATTGAAGGGTACTCAATGGTGAATGGGGTAAGGATTCCAGTAACAGAAGCAAGCATTGTTGCTGTAACAGGATTGCCAAGAACAGGAGACCGATGGTTTAATAGGAAAACACATATCTCAGATGCACAGAAGGGGTTCCTCGTCAACACTGAGTGAGTTCATAACAAGGGCAGAAGTGTAGACATCAATTCCCTACCAGAGCCATGGGGGAAAGTTTCAAAATTTCTTAAAAGGTACATCACCTATGAAGGCAGATACCAAGTTGTTTATTTTTCTGATTTCATCTTATTATCACATCTACGACATCAAAAATTGATAAACATCCCTTATTATCTCCTACAATCATTGCATAACATGCCCCGTTTTGTAAAAAAATCCAAGAGCCCCAAGAATTGTGTTTCTAATCACAGACTCATCGGCCTATTAATTCGCAGAGGTATGGGCATTTCTAATAACCCATTACCTGTTGTAGCAGCCTAGCCACAGTCTAAAAATCCAGAAAGGACTGCACCAGTCCTTGAAACTGCAACCCATGGACCTCTTCCAGAGTCTTTACCCTCGGCTGCAAGAACAACCAAAACTCTTATTGTCACTGCCCATAAGACACCTCAGAAGAGTAACTGTGTAACCCGAAGCCATCCTAGCACCACACAGACATGCCTCGATGAATTTGCAATACAACAGCCTTTAGTTTTGTAAAAACAAATAGATGAGGAGCAAACCGCTTGACCACAATCACAACACTTGGCCGATACACCGATTATTGAAATCCAACTCCCTGCCTTGGATAAGAAAAACCCTGCTCCTACCTCTACATTACCTCAAAAGAGAGAACAGATAGCACGGTCCTCAATACCATCAAGACCGTTTAACCCCTCTGATGAGGCACCAACCATCACACAGACCACTCCTATTGCTTCTACAATCACACAGGATTCTCCTATTACTGCTACAGTTGATCAAGCACCTACTAGCACTACCTGTGCATTTTCGCAGAAAAGGAAATGTCCATTCAAAGCAAAAACCTCAGATGTCCATTGGTAAAATTGGATCAACATCAAATCAGAATCCTCTGGTTGCTGCAACAGAGAATTCTCCAGGGGTACGAATACTAGGTTTTACCTTATACCTAGAACTGCAAGAAACTATCTTCTCCTTTCAAAGCAAATGTGCTCAATTCCTAGCATAATCATCGGTGCTACCCGATGATTCTACAGATCCTATGTCCATTGACGAAATCCAAATTATCTTTGACCCTGGTATACCAGAATGTCCTCCTTGTGTGATTGAGGAATAACATCTTGTTCCTCCTCCAGTAGCAAAGAAAAGGACCACTACTTTCATTTCTACTTTACCTAGGAGAAAAACCAAGTCCACCAAGTCTGTTGAAGCTGCAATTGGAAAGAAAAATATGGAGCAGACCGTTCCTATTCTATGTCCACTATTCCCTATGGTTGATGCAGAGACACTTCCAAAAGAATCAACTGTCCATGTCAAGACTGATCCACAAGAACCAGTCCTGACAGATACAGTTGTTACACAAGAACCAGCTGCTCCACAGGAGATTGTCCCACCAGAGCTCGAGATATTAAAACCACCTATCCATGTCAAGTCTTCTCCACAAGAACCAGCTGGACAACATGTTGAGGATGCCCCACTTGCAAATTTATTTGCCCAAATAGAGAAAAATATCAAGCATACAGAAAATTCCAAGATTGTGGCACTGATAACAGAAAATAATGACCTTAAAGCAGAGATAAAAACCTTGAAACAGGAAGTGGAAGCTGCTCGACAAAAGAATCTAGAAGGTATAGCCATGGGCATCCTAGCACTAACAAAAGTTGTTATGGGCAGAGAAAAAGAACTCATGTGTTTTGAATGTGGCAACATTTACTATGAGGCAGGATATGAGGTATTCAAAGTTCCAGTGGCTACAATACCAACAAATGTATCAATCAAGACTAAAGATGGACTCCCTTCTACACATATATCAACAAAACAGGGGAGATCTCAACATCATAAATCAACACATGGTATGCCAATCGCTTGCAAACAAGAACCTATGTTCCGTTCATGAGTTGTTACTTCAGCAACTCAAACTGATCTTGTTCTCAAGAATAGAAGAACCCAAACAAATGGTTAACACAGTATATTTCTTCTTTTTGACATGGAATTCTTCATTACCGGCACTTAGAATTTTCTCTTAACAATTTTGCACTGGAGAAGATACTCATCTACTTCATCTACAAGATAAGGTTTGAATGTATTTTGCATGAGGACATGGAATATCATCAGTTGGGGGGTATGTTAGGAACCTGAAATTCCCTTTTTCACTACACTTTTTGATCATTCAACCCTCTCATTTCCTAAGCTAAATGACTACTATAATGAGCACTAAGACCCTTTTTCCCAAGGTACGAAACTATTCATCTTTATTTTATGTTTTAATTTACTTAGAATGTTGGATTGACTATGATCACATATTTTACCCATGAAATAATTCAACTAATGATCAAAATGATAGAACAACCCACTTCAAGAATCAGGTCATTGCTGTCATAGCTATACGCAATTCTTGGGAGATGTTACAGGATTGTTGCAACGGATGCCCATCAATCTTGGAAGTTGTTACAAGACTTTTTCAACAAACGACCATCAATCTCGGAGTCCGTTACAACAAACACCACTAGTCCTATTGTGATATGACTGCTGCAACACCTATTGATTAGAATGTTGGCTCACGACGTTGATGAAGAATAATTCAATATTTGATATTTATGATATCTAACGAATAGCCTAAGAATCGGGGGATTCTTAGGACTACTTTGTTTCTTAACACTGATTGACTCTAACTTTAAATAGCAAAGCTTTTATAATGTAAAGGTTGTTATAATTTTGGCTTGAATAGAAGAAAAGAACGATTATTGTACTCCAACATCTTTATGGAAATTGAATGAAGAACTGGATTGAATTTCTTTAGCATTCTGTGATCTATCTCTTTGAGTGGATTCAGTGAGAAGGAAAGGGCCCACCTTCTTCACCGATTCCCCTCTGTTTCGAATTCTAGATTTAGTTGTTTTCATTGCAATTGGTTTAACTGTTAGATGTTTATGAATGCAACCGTTGTTACAGTTTAGTCCCTTCCTGATAAATGTGCATAACTTGTCTCATGAGAATTAGAAGTCAGTTGTTGAGCATGGATGGAGAGTTACTTTTCCTTTTTCTGCATTGAGTTTAAATCTTGTTTTGAATAATTAAAAGTGTGAAGTAGCTTCTCGAAATAAGTAGATTTCCCTTCAGCAATAGGATAGAATTTCTTCCTGCAAAAGTAAATTAGAAAGTTAGATTAAGGTAGGCAATTCATGGTTTTTGTAGATTCATCAGTTTAGGTTGCAATTATGACTTTAATCCCGTAGCACTCCAGATGTATCAGTAATATTGTTTGTTTGTTTTTGTTAGAAGAACTTCCCTACTGCAATTAGAGTAGAGATGCTTCCATAATCTAGCATAGACTGTGCAGAATTATCTTGAAATAATAGACTTCCATGGGTTGATAATTTATATTAAACACTTTGATTTTCCATTTAATTAGACAATTAAATTGCCCAATAGAAAGGTTCCCAAGAGGAACATATAACAAACTGAAGATGAAAAAAATTGGACCATGCAAGGTCATAAGGAAATTTGGGGCAAACACATATGAGATTGAATTATCCGATGGGGTCAGAATCTCACCGATATTCAATATTGCAT